>LIAE01006715.1:0-49538 GCA_002287525.1 Diploscapter pachys | reverse complement strand
TCGCACCGCCCCCTTGTGCGAAGGGCACTGCGACTGTCAAGTTTTTTTACAATGGACTATAGTTGGATTAACAATGGAGCGCGCTTGCAGACCTCAGCACGGACTAATAGCGGCTAAACTTTGAAATAAACTGCCAAATTTTATAAGAATCGTACAAAGTTGAAATTTTGCATAAAGAATCGTCAGACCAATAGAAATAGCATATTAGGTGTGCACCTAATAATAAAAAAGCCATTGACAAAGTATCGAATCTCAAATTTTCAATACCTAGTTTCGTGCCTACAGTCCCGTGTAAAAGTAATGAGCATTTTTTCAAAGTGGTCAATTAAAACTGGGTAATTAAGTGCTGAAAATTTATTTCGAAAGTAATTGTCCTTGGTCTAATAACTCGTGTTTAGCATAATTCTAAGCGAGATAAAAAAGTTATGAGCAAAAATGTTCATTACCCATTACTTTTGCACGAAGCTGTATTTCATAATTCTTATTCAAAAACTTTTGTGAGAATGAGTACTTGTAAATTGATTCATTGGAAGTCAGTTGCAATGTGAAATTAGCCATTTATACAATTTTTTTTTGAATAATCAATTCTAAATGTTATCAAATGGTAGTTAGATTGTGCTTGTTTAACTTGAATCAAAAATCGTTCTTTTTTATTTTCCTTATTTTCATTTGATAAAAATGCTGAAACATCAGCGCACTATGCACCATGTTGATTTTTCTCTTCTTTTTTGTGTAATTTTCTTCGCATTTTCACTGGGAGTTTAACAAAAACAGATTCTATTAAATTTCCTTCTGTTAAAATGGAAATTTTGTTTTTCTTTAGTAATCAATCAAATGGGAAAATTCTAGTCTTTCAATCCGATGTGTCATTCAATTGCAGAGCAGGCAGGCAATTAATCACATCGCGATGATTCACTCGCTAGCAATCGAGAAGTATTTATTTTTGTCGCTCCAGTTGATTTCGTTAATAATTTTCGCAACTTTTTTGTTTCACTTTCCGCTTCGCGATTATTCGGAAGAGTTCGTCAAATGGTTGTCAACGAATTCTTTTCTCGTTTAAAAATACAGTAATGTTCCTTAGCAAAGAAAACGTTTGTAATAAGGGCAATAAATCACCTTGGAAAAAGTAATAAATTGCGCTAAGACATGCCTGACTATTGCTAATGTTAGCGAGTCTCTAATTGTCTGCTCCATATTATTTTCCTTGTTAACGTTAGTAATAAAAAATATGAGGGGCGTTGCATGGACCAATCAGCAAGCGCATACGGTCAGTCAGACTTCAACCAAGGAGATAAGGCGGGCAGTATGACGCTAGGACAACCAATGACAATTGTCTTCTTGAGCAATCGAGAACCTCGAGTCGTTCTTTTTCCTGATATGAATAACGTCTTATCATTCCTTCTCCTTCAGTCTTGATTCCAGTCCCACTTCTGCATTATCATTTTTGTATTGAATCTTCGTGAATGACTCTCCTAATGCCTGCATATCTCCTCCACCTTCTACAATAATAAATTCTCTAAAATATCCTACTTTTGTTTAATATTTTTCTTCTGGCCTAAAGAATAATTTTATCATTAAAAATATTTTCAATTTTATTGGTATTACCTGAGTAAGAGTTTGAGGAAATCAATTTCTCATCATTATTTTGATCATTTTTATTCATTTTACTCTTAATTTCTAAATAACCATCTAATTTTATAACTCCTATTTTGTACTTCTTACGTGCAAACTCTTGTGGGAAAGAATACTCAAAAGTTGAGTCGTTGGATGCTAGATGTAAAGTGAAAATTGTCATTTACAGTTTGGATAGTAGTGTTACTCTGATACGATTACATCTATCCCTCAGATTCCTAATAATTAAATTTTATCATATGATCAGATACTCTGATAACAGCCAGTAATGATAGTTAAATAATAATAAAAAGTGCTCTTCAGAATATTATGGTTATCTAGACTCGTTCTGTCTTGTCATTCATACGCTTGGGTTTTCGTGATTCATAACAGATTTTGTTATTTTGACCTTATATTTCAGAAATTAACATGGAGCAGCAAATCATTGTGTCTTGCCTCGGACGACCAATGACTTTGGGAATGTTGTACGATTGTCGAAGTGACACATTAATACCAGGAGTGACATTATGGGATATGAATACTCTTCGCAGTAACAGTGATAATCGTCCTTGCGAATCCAGTAAATTCCATGTAACTGCGGACGACAGTATGGAAAATAAAACTCATTCATTGAATATCGAAGCGAATGTCAAGCTTAGCTTCTTGGGTGGTCTATTCAAGGTCGGAGGTGCCGCTCAATACCTGGATGACAATCGCAGCTCAGCTAATCAGTCTCGTGTGACACTCATATACACTTGTAAGAGCAGCTTCGAGCAACTGACTATGGATCATTTGGGTACACAGAACATCCAATATCATGACGTATTCAAAAATGGTATGGCCACTCACGTCGTTACAGCTATTGAGTATGGAGCCGATGCAGTTTTTGTTTTCGATCGAAAAGCGGGCAATTCTGAAAGCTGTCGTGAGGTGGAAGGCAAAATGAAAGGCAGTCTTTTGAAAACAGGGATACTCGATGCGAATGTTGATGGACATGGAAAAATGAACGAAGAAGAGAGACGTTTAGCAAACGAGTTCAATTGTACTTTTCATGGAGACGTTGTCTTCAAAGAAAATCCGACTACTTTTAATGATGCTGTGGCGATCTATAAAAAATTGCCAGAATTAATCCGAGAATCCATTAATGAGAAAGAAATCTATGGCATCCCAAAAAAGGCTTATTTGTACCCATTATCCAAATTAGATAATCAGGCTGCTAAGTTGGTGCGCTCGATAAGTAATAATATAGTTGATGAAACGCAGTCTATTTTGGAGCACATAATTCGAACTTCGGCTGTTGCTAACGACTTGGAGAATTCTGATATCTGCCAGAAGTTTCAGGGAATGAAACAGCAAGTTGTGAAATTCAAGTCGCTATTAAGTCAATTCCAGACTCATTTTCAAAAAATATTGTGTGAAATGTTGCCTAAAATTCGAGGTGGTGGAATGGAAGAAAGTCAATTGCTAAATGAGCTAAAAAAGATAAAGAGCTCACCTTATAATATCAGTAAACTGGACACCTGGCTTAATATTAAAAAGCGCGAATTCGCTTGCCTTGAAAGCTATTTAAAAGACCTAAAAGAATTTTCTTCTGCCTTCC
The DNA here is from genome assembly GCA_002287525.1 of Diploscapter pachys. Taxonomy (NCBI): domain Eukaryota; kingdom Metazoa; phylum Nematoda; class Chromadorea; order Rhabditida; family Rhabditidae; genus Diploscapter; species Diploscapter pachys. Next base: position 46,327 of record LIAE01006715.1, on the reverse strand, counting down.
AAGCTGGTGAATTGCAACGCCATACTCAAACTAGTGATCAAGACTATGTGTTGTGTTTTTCATTCGGAAACATAACAGGCAGCGAAAACAGCCTTCTTGATGTGATGGAAGAGTTCTTTTCGGTAGACGAAAACGAAGATATAGATAACGATATACAGGAGGATGAAGAAAGTTGGTGTGACAATGACAAAATCACAGCAGATATACGGAACACAATCTGTCAATTCAAAGAATTTGCAGCAGCTAACAAGGATAAGAAAAATATCAAATTTATTATCGCCGATGCCAGTTCCAAGAAGGGTAGAAACACGACTCCTTGTAGTATTGTTCTTTTCAATAAAAATGGTCGGCAGGTATTCCAACTTCCGAATGCTCCAGGACAGCCTAAAATGATATCGAATGCTGAAAATGAAATAACGATCAAATGGGTACCACCCACTTTAGGAGCAAAACATGTCTTGTGTTACAATATCCTGTACCAACCAGTTGGTGCCACAGATAACAGTTGGCCAAATGTAAAAACAGAAAATTCAGAATTACAATTTACTGTAAAACAACTGAATTCTGGTACCGAATACTTGTTCAAAATCGAAGCAGTGTCTGAACCTGGCAAAAGTCAACCAGGACCCGAGAGTTTACTCATAAAGACAAAACCATCTCCTTCATTAGCCTCTTTAATTATAAATGAATGCGAAACGATAGTGAAAGGCAAAGATGGGCAACCAACCTGGTATCAGCTGCCAAAAAAAGAAATATATACTAATGCGAATTTGCGTTTGAAGAGGATCAACATCGGACCAGTGCATGCAGATGCACGAGCTCAAAAAGAAAAAATCGTCCTCATGGTTGGAGCAACTGGTGCAGGGAAAAGTACTCTGGTAAATGGTATGATCAATTACCTGTACGGAGTGGAAAAGGATGACCCATTTCGGTTGCAATTGATCCCGAAAGAATCTAGTGAATCCCAAGCTCACAGTCAAACCAGCAATGTTACCCAGTATGTTTTAAATTGGCAACCAGGCAGTCGTGTTCCATACACTGTATCATTTATCGATACGCCCGGTTTTGGAGACACTAGAGGCATAGAGCAAGATGCTAAGCTGATAGAACAATTGAGAGTTTTCTTTAAAGATTCTGTCGATCACATAGACGCTGTGGGATTTGTTGTGCAATCGGCATTATCACGCCTGACTGATACACAAAAATACGTATTCGATGGCATACTGTCGTTATTTGGCAAAGATATCGAAAAAAATGTCTTCTTAATGCTGACATTCACTGACGGCAATACACCGCCTGTACTGTCAGCTATCCGCGAATTCGAACTTCATTACGAACAATATTTCAAGTTCAATAACTCAGTTTTCACCGTGGAGTCGAACGAAGGAGGACCAATTGAAATGACAGACAATATTATAAAAATTAATGGAATGTTTTGGGATATGGCTTACACAGCTTACCAAGAATTCTTCAACAAGCTAGGTACCACCCAAGCGCAAAGTCTTCAGTTAACTCGAGAAGTATTGGATGAACGAAAACGTTTAGAGGAAACTATTGAAGTTCTTACCGAAAAAATTAGAGATGGTGTTTCACGACTATCTGAGATGCGAGAGGAGCTGCCTCTCATCATTGAATTTGAAACTGAAAAGAATGCTAATGAAAACTTTACAATAACAATCAATGTTCCTAAAACTCGAAGGGTTTACTTTCACGATGGTCATTTTGTAACCAATTGCGAGAAGTGCAGTCAGACTTGTCACAATCCGTGCGGAATTCCCAACGATGCTGATAAAAAAGGTTGTGCCGCAATGGGATCAGATGGTAATTGCAGAGTGTGTAGAAATAAATGCCCTTGGAATGTTCATTTCAATAAAAATTACATTTTTGAAGAGTATATCTCTCCTGAAATGAGAACTATGGAAGATATGAGGAGGAAATATCTAGATGCTAATTCGAAACTATCCGAGAAGAATAACCTTTTAATGGGAATATCGATGGAATATGACAAAGTTCAAAAAGACGTTCTAGAAGCAGTTGTGGAGACAACTAGGTGTTTGACGCATCTAAGCGAAATCGCTATGCGACCAGATCCATTGAGTGCTGTTCAATATATAGACATGTTAATTAAGGCGACAAAACGTGACCAGAAACCCGGATGGGAACAGCGTTTAGATCAACTAGAGAATGCACGTACACGAGCCATTATGATTAAAAAAATGCAAAACAAAGGAGAGAAATATGATCCTTTCGCAGATTTACGAAAGGAGATAGAAGCCAAGGCCACAGCCTCGGAAAGCAAAGGATTAAAAGAAAAGATTTTGAGCTTTTTCCGTTCTAAAAAATAAAGTAAGTATTATATAAGGTTTAGTCAATTTATATGATACATTATCATTTCAGTAGTACGACGAATATGCAAGCTGCAATCCAAAAGAATCGAAATAATAATACTCCCGAAGGTTATTCTTGTAGTAACAGACCCAATGAGTGCCACTATTTTTACTTACATCTAAATTTACGACTCCACATTCTATTTTATTAGCGTTCGTTGAAAGAGTATCCCTCATGAATATTCCTCTAAAATTTGTTTATTTTTAATTCTCTATCTAGATTTGTAATGTCATAATTTGTCAATGGTTTTAATATATTTCCCTCAATCTTATCTTAATCTCATCATTATCTTTTAATTATTGTAAATGGATTTAGTTTGAGAATTGTGACGAGTTTTTTTACCCTGGAAAATTCTTTAAACTAAACGTTAAAGGTTTCTAAAGGTTTTTCTCTCACAGTTAAAAAAAAATTAATATAACTTTGTAATTGTATTTTCTAATATTTTTTAAATAAAAGTTATTTTGTAATTTATCATTGATCGTCTGGAAGAGTATCTCTCATGAATACACTCCTAAAAATTGTTTTAGAGTTGAAAATCTCTGTAATGTTCATTCATATCAAATAAATATTATAAAGTACACAACTTTAACGCCGTCACTACGTCGAGAAGGAAGATAAAGTCAGACTTAGACAGGAATTAAGCCAGATCTTCTGAGCCGAGTCCCTTTAAACCAAATGTTTAGCTAATATCTTGATGCAAATTCGTATGTATCGATTTCTATAGAAAAGTAGTCTTATTGACCTGATCTCTACTAGTTCCTGTTCTGGCTGAAAGTCTGCCTCAGTCTGGGTAGAATGAGAACTTGAAATTTTGAACCCGGATAAGAGTAAAACAACAAAAACGAAGAAGTAAATATTTGGCTCTTAAAATAGGCTAGGGACCGGAGGTTTGAATAGTCCAAGGGGGTAAATGTGTCTCGAGTGCACAACTGTAAAATGTCGGAAGATTACGTTTATTCTTCTAGTCTATTTTAAGAGCCTAAAGATGATTATCTGTGAAAAGAATGAATTCAATCGCTGTCAGAAGATGAGATGATGCGTTTCTTCTTGGCTGAGCTGTTCTGCCCCGCATCTGAGTCTGCGTCGGACGATCGAGCAGAAGGCATCGCCTCGTCTCTGCTCCCCTTGCTGTCGTCCGAATCGCCGTCAGACTCCATCGGTTTTCGTCTTCTTCCTGAAACCATCCTCATCATCATTTTTTTTACTCGGTTTGACTGGTATTTTCAAGGCACGGAGGATGACTTTCCTATTAATTCTTGGGAATTTCATTTTTCCCTCTTATTCTACGCTGTTTTATGTCAAAAATTATTGGCCTTTCTAAATTAGTTATGGATGAACTGAGTCAACTTTTCAACTTTCTACGAATCCTTCTAATCTATTGAAAATCGTGTGGTCATTTCCAAACTCACTCAGTATTCATTTCTGAATAGGTGCTTCTTTGTATAGTTATTATTCCTTTTATATCAAATTATAGGGAAAGGAGTGACTTATGCGAATAGTCGAATGAATAATTGTTGTACCTGCAGGTTCAGAATCCTCATCCGACGATCTCCCGACGAGAGGCGGGTCGCTGTCGCTGTCCCCTCCACTGGGTGCCTTGGCCTGTCCTCCCTCGGCATCACTCGACGAGTCACTCGACGCCTTCGCTACCGACTTCTTCTTCTTTTCGTCTTCGGAAGACGACGATTCGGATGACAGAAAGGCGCGACTTTTGACTGAAAGCATTTAATTCATTTACTCGATTACTAAATCATTCTTCTTTACGTCAAACTATAAAAGAAGAGATCGGAAAATATAAAGTCGAGAAAAGACACTACGTAAAGAAGGAAACGCGCTTAATCACGTGGTTTCTGACTGTTAATGAACACGAGTTTGTTTGAATTAAAAATCAGCTACTAAATTCCGGACTTGGTCAGAATTCCAAATACTTGTTTGGAAGATTGCAGCTTTTTCGAATGAATAACACTGAAGCACCATTAGCAAAAGCTGCAACCTTACGAACATCCTCAAAATACTGGTTCATCATGATCTACACCCACTTTCTGCACAGACGCTCTTTGATTTTGCAGAAACTAGATGAAATTTTACAAGTGGATGTGGGTGGAGATCAGAGGAGACCAAAATGCATAGTTAAAGATGAATTAATGAATGAATGCTTTTTGTGCGATAAAAAATGATGACATCTAGTAATTGGCAATTCATGAAATGACTCACTCTTGGCACTCTGCTTGGCCGAGAGTTTGGGCTCTTCCTTGGGTCGTTCCTTCTTCTTCTTTCGGGATGGGCCTTGGCCGGCACCGCCCTCTTCATCCGAACTGCCCGCGCCGATGCGCTTCTCTCTCTTCTTCCTCGATGCTTTTCTGGCTGCCTTCTGTAATTCGCATTAATTCACATTTGCTTTCCATCCGGAATTTTAGAAATTAGCCCCGCAGTATAGTATCATTCTTACGTCACGCAAAACTTCCCTTCCTAGAAACATGCTCCAATGTTAAATGCTAATAATGGCTCTTATTTTCTATAATTAAGAGAAGAAAAAGGAGAAAGGGCAAGAGGCCGCTAACATTTTGCAATAGAGCATGCGCTTCCAGGAAGGCAGGGTCTGAAGGCGCTTGCGATAATAACAGAAAGTGGTATATCGTCTTTCTTCCCTCAAAAACACATATAGTCTCTATGTACGTTTCTAGTGCGAGGGACCTGCGGGGCTGATTTTGAGAAGTCTGGATTTATCCCCCTCACCTCAGTCTTCCTGCGTTCCCTGGCTTCTGGATCTTCGTCGTTGCCCCAGTCTCCTGCGTCCGACGAGTCATTGACGAATTCATCGTCGCCCGCGCGTCTCTTCCTGCCACCTCCACGCGCTTTGCCTTCTTCCTTGATCTGTAATTTCCCCTTCCTTCATTTCCTCATTCAGTTCAAACTCTCCCACCTCAGGCAATTTGAGAATGTCCTTGGTCATCATCATGTAGCTCTCTCTGAAATTCGATTCATAGTTGTTTTAAACTCAAGGTTATGTTAAATCTCGATCCAGAATGTTAGTAAATCTTAACGTTATAAAGCCTCTTGTAGTCACCACTTTTTTCGTTTCTCAGAAAAGATTGTGGTAAGGGAGTGGGAGCTACAATGGACCATATTTTAGTCTTCGAGTTAAACTCAATTAATAGGTTAGATCGTTTATGAATCTAGTACCTGAGCGCCTTCATCTCCTCCATTCTTCTCTGCGCCTCTGCCTCCCGCTCTGCAGCCTCCTGCTCCATTTTCATCTTCAGCTGTTTTCGAGCCTGCAATTAGTCGATTCTCATTCTGTGGTTTCATTCGAACTCTTGCATTCCCTACTCACTTTCTGCACAATTCTGTTTTTGTGCAGAAAGGCGGTGTTGTATACAAACGGGTGCGAGAAATAGAGAACACGTTTTTCATTCCCTCCTGACCTGTTCCTGTTGTTCCCTCAACTTGGCTTCCTCCTCGTCTCTGGTCAATGCACTGGTCAGGTAGCTGGTCTCAGCCTGCTTGAGCATGTCGCTGCAGCTGCGAGCCAGGTCGGCAGCGAATCGCTTCGACACGTACTTGGCACCGCTCACCGAGTCGTCCCTGTTCTGGCTCACGAACAGGAGAAGCCTGCAAGAGCATTCATTCTATTATTCATTCGTTTGTTTATTTTTAAATTTTTGGAAAGTACACCCACTTGTCTTCTTTGGTAACACCACTATTCCATCTCAAAAGATCCTTTGGGAAATAAAATTGCAAGATACTGAGTTTAGAAAAAAAAGATTGGGCAGAGAAACTTGCTCTCTGCATTTTTCGAGTTGGCTTCAAAAGTGAGTGAGTGAACATTCGACGAGTTCTGGGTCTCCCACCTTTCAGCGGTCTTCAAGTCCTCGATAGCATCCCTGACCTGTCTGGCAGTGGCCTTTGCATTCTCGAGTGCCGTCTTGGCCATTCGCTTCAGCACCATGGAGTAGTTCGTCTTGATTTGCACGTTGTCGAGCGCCTCGATTATTGCCTAAAGAATATCGTTTCATTCTGCTTCACTTCAACCTGGGGTTGCATAATCTTTCCTCTCAAAGAATAAAAACAAGCCGAAAAGTTAAATAGTTATTTTCGTGGTGATAAATTACCATTATTCTATCTAATTTTTTTTCCGTATTTTGAAAGTCGAAATTTTTCGAACTCGTTTGAAATAGGATTTCTTTTTTGAGAGGAAAGTTTACGCAGCCTCGAAATGTCTCACCTTTTCCAGCGTTTCTCTGCATTCGGGCATTTTGCCCGCCCTGCAGTAGGCCCTGGCCAGGTACATCAGACAGAGCACGTCGTTCTCCCTCTTGAATTTCTTCATTGCATTCGTGTACCTGCAGAATTTATGTTGGATTTGAACAATCAGAGAAAGTAGCGCTTACATCTGAATTGCGGGCACGTACTGACCCATCTCCATGTAGACGTGAGCGATGTTGAACCACACGTCAGAGAATTCGGCCGTTAACTCACGAACCTGCAAATATTCCTTCATTGTTTTCAATGTCGCTCAGTTCAAATCATACCATGGAGAAAGTCTCTCTGGCCTCTTCCCATTGTCGCTTCACAGCCAGAATGCAGCCTGAAGTATCTTCCTCATCATTTCGAACGGGAAATTTCACAAACCGATTCCATTCGCAGCCCAAATATTCTTCGGTTGGAGTTTGATGGCCTTCACGAACATCTGTAGGGCTCGGTCCATGTTCTTCGGGTCCTGAAACAGAAAATAATTGCTCTTTTGAAAATTCAGTTTTATTTATCAGCCAGGGATACTCGTGGTTCGGTTCGACCCCTTCGAAAAAATTAGTCGGTTCGATTCGAAGGATCCGACTGTTTCTTACGGTTTTGTTCCAAAAATTTTCCTTGAAACCGCTTCAACATTTGAATGAATTGACTCACATCCTCCCTCTTCCTTGCAGGATTGAATAGCTGTTCGAGCCATACGTTGCCGAGTGCAATATGCGCGTAGGCATTCATCTTGCTGCTGCCGCCCTTCGCCACGATCATCTCGAATTTCTTCTGCGCAGGGCCCCATCTGAACTCATTCTTCTTATATATTTCTTTAAAAAACACTAGATTGGAATAAAAAGTGCATATTTTTTTGAAAGAGAAAGAAAGAAGACATGCACTTTTTATCTCATTATCAAAGTCTATTCTCTTCTTCATTCAGTTCGACTTCATAAATGCTCACTCATTCTTGGACATGTGCAGATTGCCGATGAGAGTCCACGCATCGTGACTGACTTCGTCGTAGGGAATGGCCTGTTTGAACCAGATCGAGGAGTCGTAGATCTGGCCTCTGTCGCGGCAGATGCAGCCCAGTCGCATGTAGCCTGCAATATGCGCAGCAATTCATCAAAAATCATTCAATTCTTCATACAATCGACATAATTCTGGTGCTGCACGAGGATGGACTTGTACACGGTCTCTGCATCGTTGTAGAGGCAGAGATATTCTAGACAGCGGGCCAGGTTGTACCGAATTGTGACCATCATGTTCGAGTCGGCACCCGTGTCTCCTCGGGTCAGTGAGGTCTGCAGAAAAAAAATCTTTTTTTCGAGAAACTATTGAAGAGGACGATCTTCAAAATTTTACTCGCAGAAAAATACTGCCGTATTGCGAAGAAAGAAAGCACGCCTTATTCTCTCGAAAAATATTAGTTTCGATTCTTTGTAATTACACCCTTTCCTTATTTTCCCCCGTGTTATTTCCAGAGAATGGGGTGATAAATACAAGGAGGCATATTTTTTGCAAATCAAGGTTTGAAAAAAAGTTGAAGCGAAAAACCTCGAGAATCCTCTGAGCCTCCTCGAAGAAGTCCTTAGCGCGCTCATAGTTGCCGAGCTGCATGTGCAGCGCCCCGATGTTGTTGACCATTTCCGGCTGTGGATCCACGTTCTCCACGTCACGCAATAGTTGGATCGATTTCTCGTACAGCTCCAGGGATTTCTGAAGAAAAACATTGTTCATTTGATCATTTGTGGTAGTATTTTTACTCGCAATCTCGAACTTTGAGCTATATTGTGTCATAATTCGTACTTTATTCAACCTATAAAAGGCATATTCAAGCATTATCTTCTCAAATCACATAAACCCGTCGAAGATAGTGCATCTCTTCAGGAGGTATAAAGATAGCATTGTTTCTCTTTTAATATGAACCGTATTTTTTGTGATTCACTTTTCTTCGGGTTATGCGAGTAGTTTTAAAAAGTCCGTTTATATTATTCTATACATTTATGCTAATTTTCAACAACTTACAGTAGGATCGGTGTTCTCGAGCAGCTGTGCCAAATCAATGAGACCTTCGATGTCATCTGGGCAGAATTTGAGCAGTTTCTGGAACGCTTCCCTTGCTTTCTGCCTTCTTTCCTGCAAATTGTCCATTCATTCAATCGGAAAGGAACTAATTCACCAAATTCCTGTGCTTTAAAGTTCGAGGAATATTTTCCTCAATTTTTATCTTATTTCTAGCGGTATAGAAAATTAGCATGAAAAAATATGAAAGTTTTTGGCACCTTAGATTTGTTACCAGCTCTTTTTTCTTATTTCTCTCCCTTACCTCACTCCCTAATCCAAAAACCTGACGATAAATCCAAGGTGCCAAAATTGTTCTGCCGTTAAGAGACAAGACGCAATGTTTACCTGATTCTTAATGTCGGAATGGGCGTAGAGCGAGCCAAGAATCTTCAAAGTTTCAACGTTGTTCGGGTAATGCTGGATGACCGTCTCGAAGCTGCTTATTGCCTCAAATCCTTGAGTTTTCAAAAGGAAAATCGCAATTCCTCCAACCTGATTGAGTTCTCCTTTGTAGATGTGCAGTTGGCCGAGGCCGAAATGTGCGAGGATGAAGTTGGGATCGAGGGTCGTGGCTTGGTAGTAGTACTGCGAATAGGAAAAAACTCATACTCGTATTGAATGATAGCGCGAAATGAGAAGCCTTATCCTTTGAAAACTTTCTTCTTTCTTCTTTATTCACATTTTTCAAAGTGTAAGGCTTATCAAACCGTGACAAGGAAATATTTTCATTGTTCTTCAGATTTCAAAAATCTACATATTTCAGAGAAAATTCCTACAAGTTAGGGATGAAAATACAAGAATAACCCACCCGAAATGCCTTTTCGTAGTTCTTCTCCGAGTGAAAGCATCTGGCCAATTGGTAGCAGGCCTCGCCCTTGATCGAGCTGTTGTCGGCAATCTGCAGTGCGTGCCACGCCAGCTGCTCCACTTTGCTCAGATCCTAAATTCATCCATTCTTCGTATTTTTCTCGGCCTTTTGTATTCCACACCCTTTCGACTTCTTGCACAATTATGATATTATTTTGTGCTGAATCTGAGTGTAGGTGAGGAATACAGAAGATGAAATGTTTCAATTTGCTCTTTAAACCTACCCCTTTGAAGAAGAAATGATTGGCAAGGTGGATAAGTACCACGGGATTTTCGGGCTCGAGTTTGTAGGCCAGACTCAGTCTGCAATTTCTCATTTGTTTTCGCGTTTTGTTCAGAATATTTTCTCGAACCTTGAAATGGAATTGGACAGACTTTCCTCCGAGTTGCCGCTGTTCTGGTCGAGGATGGCGAGACTGACGAGCGCAGGCACATTCTGCTCGTTGATCTCGAGAGCCCTCTCGAATGCCTGTCTAGCCTTCTCCAGATTGCCCATCCTCGCGTAGCAGTAGCCTAAGCCAACACGGAAATCTGCAGGACCGTCCGGCTTCTGCTGCAGAGCCTGCAAAGCAAGAAGATAATTCATTCAAAAGTTCCAAAATAAAAGTCACAATCACTCAAGCCATGAGAGAAATAGTGGGAAAATAATCTTCATCTTTCCACACCCTCATTTTGCATGGTTTGAGCTTTCCAAATAGCCTTTCAAAATTGAAATTCCGAACAAAATCATGAAATACCACTTGAAGATATTATTTCATGACATTCTCCTCTCCTCTAAAAGTTATTTCACATCATCTTTGTTGTAATTCCTTGCGATTTCCAAAAATATTAGTTTGTCTGTAGCACGCAAACGAACCAGTAAGTCATGTTGGAATGGACAGACTGGGCAGACATTGTGCTGTTTCCTTCGATTTTCCCGAAGTTTAAACCACCGAAAATCAGAAGAAAGTCATTTCGATGGATTATTGATTCGGGAATTCATCATTTATTTATGGAATTTCAATAGAGCTGACCTTCTTGTAGAAGTAGAGAGCGTGTTTGTAATCCTTTGTATTGAAGGCTATGCAGGCCTTGCCTAACATTGCAGGGATGTCATTGGCATTCTGCAATTTCATTTGATTATTTTTATTCTGAAAAATATGCCAATTGAAAAATTCAGAATCCAAAGAAGTAATAAGGGAAGTGGCAAGAATAGATATTAACACTGAGATGAAGAGAAATCCTTTTTGCGGACCCATTTACATTTATTTCTTAAAAGACGAGTCCTGTATTGTGGATTCCTTCCTTCACAATTCTCTTTGGATGAAAAAAGCTTATAAAAGGAAAAAATCGCGTGTTTCAAATGTTTCTTCAAATCAATTTTCACCTGTTTCATGACGAAGTTGAACTGCTGGTCGGCCTGATCGAGTTTCGAGTTCTTTCCCTCGAGCAGGCAGAACCAGGCACGGCCAGTCAAGTGGCTCGTGTCGTACATCTTGATGCGGTCCGCGGTCGTGAACAGAATCGTCGCTTTGTTGAACAGCTCCGTTCGCTTCTCTCGAGAGGTTCTCTCTTTGTGGCCCTGGAATTCATTCAATCATTCTTCTTTTCTAGGGCAATTTGCAAATCACGAGCCCACAATCAGCGCGAAAGTGTGGAAAAGCTTTTTCCCCTAACAAACTTAACTATTTCGCAAATCTTATGGACTTGAGAGCTTGTGGTTTCCAAATAGGCTTTTCTAGGTGATTTGGGTTATTCGCAACGATGCAAAACTGATGAAAAGTTTATGGCTAGGAGAGTAGGAAAAGACGACTTTGCGCTTTGTACATTATTTTTCACGTGTTGTTATGAAGAATCAAAATTCTCAATTTCCGTCCTTCTTGCTGGGCAACTCGTATGTGAAGGAATGACGAAGCGCAATAGAAATTTATAGGAACTGTGCAGATAGAGGAAGCAATTTGTCATTTACAAGCAATCCTTCTACAGCTCACCTTATGAACATAGTAGGCAGCGAGCATGTCGAGAGCCCTCATCTGGTCGTCCTCCACATCCGGATAGTTGAGTCCTGCCTCGTGGCCGGACATCTCCAGGATCTTCATGAACGCGTCCATCACGCTTTGTCTGTAGTATTCCAGCTGAAAATTCAATGTCTTCTTTGATTCTTTAACTGACAATTACGATATTATAGAATGACGGCACAAACTCTACAAAATTAACAGTTTCCTTTAAAGAGATGTTCGATCAATTTTTAAGGGCGCGTTCATACTTTTTGATATTGTGTCAATGTCAAAAAGTATGAGCGCGCTCTAAAATCGTGCCATGATATTGAATGGAAATATCGCGTTGTGGTGTTATTATTGCCGTTTCAACTCACCCCGACTTCGATCCATATCTTGAGTGGCGCCTGCTCTCGCTGCAGGATCTCGATCACATCGTCGCCCGACGGCATGTCGTCCGTACTGATCTCGATCACTTCCTGGAAATCATTCATTTCCCACTTTCAAATTTGCAAATAAATAACCGCAACCACGATTGGCAATTAAAAAAGGTTGCAAGTCTGCTCACTCTTCCCGAGAATTTGGATAATGCACATTTCGTTTAGGATACAACGCATCTTTTCCTTTTATTCTACTTCTCCCGTTTCCCCCTCACTTTACGGATTATTTGTTGCATGAATAGTGCATTTTCCAAGCTTCCTCTTCTTCTGTCAGTTTTTCACTCATATTCCTGTCCTCTAATTATAGCAAAATTCGATCTTCTCGCTATTTACAGCTAACATGGGGAAATAGTATAAAAATAGGAAAAATTCTGCAGTTATGAGACAGGAAGCAGTTTTCACTCACGTTGCCATTTCCTCCCTTGAGTGGAATCGAGATGACCCGCGCACGCGGCTCGATTGCCTCGTTCCGCGGCATTGCTGCTGCAGATCACTGAAATTAAGCAGAAATTAGCATAAATCGGGAGAAAATAAAATACGCAGAAAAATTCGAACCAAATCGAAGAAAGAACACCAGACGCGTAAAATCAATACGGCATGTCTGCCAACAGCGAAACTGAATGGAGGTATTCTCGTTGGATGAAACCAACTATTGTTTTCAGGAAGTTTCTTACAATTCATATAAAGTTGCATTTTTACAAAAGAAACAAATAATAGTACAGTAAAAAGCAAAGTTGAGTAATTTTGGCAGAAGATAGAAACTCTCCTCATGAAAAGGACATAGAATTCTTAACCCGTACGAATAAATCATAACACATTTGTCTATCTGTCTACTTTGTCTCATCTCTATGCAGTTCAAGCAGTTCTATCGATGACTTTTCTGATGGCCTCAGTCCATTTCTTGTCGAACTGCTCTTCGCTGAATCGACCGACAGCTTTCCTCGCAGCTGCCCGAATTCTGTCGCGCTCCTGCCTCGTGTGGCCCAGAATGTTCCGAATCGCATGCACGTACTCTGCAATCATTCAATTCCAGACTTCAAATTCAACCAGAAAACCGGCTTGCGGATAAAAGAGCATTTGGAAATGAAGAGATGACGGGATCTATAGTTTAATAAAGAAAGTGAAAACAGATATGCCTCGTCGTTTAGTAATTTTGTCGTTACAGATAAAAATGGCCTTTTCGAGGGAGAAGAATATATGCTCTTTCTTTTCTCTAATATGAAACGTTATCTTTTCTGCGAATCGGATTTGGATAAATCTGCCCAATTCATATTTTCTTTTCTCTTCTTCAAACTGACCTTCTCTGTTAGCGGCCAGATATCCGACGCTCTGTTTGCTTCCCTTCTCAGACAATACAATGTCCATTTGGGGGCCTCCTGCAATTCCTCGACTCGTTTCATTTTCTTCAGAAAATTTTGGAAGCTTGAATACCTTATATCATTACAATCTTACAACATAAAAAATAGTGCCAAGTGGAGAGATTTCCCTCGATCACACTATGTTATCGGCTATTAGAGCATTCCATTTGCAAAATGGTATAAGAATGTTGCTTTTAAAAGTTAGTTAAATATGTCGCTAAATTTCACCAGAATCATGTGCGAGCATAATCGCGCCCGCGGCCATTCCCTCGACCACAGAGATGCCGAAGTGCTCATTCCACATCGTGTGGATCGAAATCAGAGAATCCTGAAGGAAATTCCATTTCTTTCTTATTTTCGAGTTTCTCACCGAGAATTCAGCGAGCAGTTCTTCGTACGGCACGTTCAGCGACCACTTGACATTGTCGGCGATGCCGAGTTCACTTGCATAGTCCTGAAGAAGAAATTCATTTAAGACCTAGGGGAAAATTTCAACCAAAACGAAAATTTAAAGTGGAGAAAATTGGCTAATAAACAATGTTTTGAACAAGATTGATGCACAAGAGGTTCGTAACGTGATTTTAATGGAGCATTTTCATTCAAGAGGGGCTTTCAAGGAAGATTTGGCTCGAGTTCTGTATAGAACTAATTAATTTCTAACGATTGAATAGAGCCTTGCCTGCAACTGTTGGACCCTCTGTTTGTCTTCTGCGTTTCTGCAACCACCTGCAATGGTCAGTTGTGCGCGAGTGTCTGGTCTCTTCTCTTGCAGCCATTTGATGATGTCGTGCAGCACTTGCAGCTGCAGTTTATGGTCCTTTTCCGGTCGAATTTGTCCGATCGAAATCAGCTTCACGATTTTGGAGGATTCCAAGCTGAAAGAAAAGAATAAATAAAACGATTTGATTGGATTGAATTCACTTCGTTGTATTAGGGGAGAGTTATTGAAAGATAACTCTAAAAATACACATCCCAAAAGAAATCCTAATTTATGAAAGACATCTTCAAATGAAATATATTTTAGAAGGGCCTTTATTATTCACTCTACCTTCACCCTCTAGTCGTTTTCTTACTATTCACTGTTTCCATATAACTTCTCCGAAGATGGTAAATTGTGTAAAAAGGCGAGCAATAACCATAAGACGAATTAACCTGTCCTCTGCAGTTTGCTGTATGGCGAGGAAGGTGGAGACATCGCAGGGAGGGAAGACCACAGAGGCATCACTTCTGCGCCAAATAGACGAGATGTGGTTGAGAGTCCAGCTACAAGCAAGTCAGATAATTCCTTTCAAACAGAAAGCCATCTTTCTGGTCTTTTCTAACCCATACCCACTTATTGGAGAGCATATGGGAGGAAAGCAGGGAAAAAGAAAAGTGGGTGTGGAATACAAGAGACCTACTTCCATACCTTCCATTCACCATCACTGCATCCGCACACTTGCCTGCCAAACGATAGATGAATGCAAATGCGCGGTAGTAATGCAACTGAAAAATCTAATCTTTGCACACTATTTCTCTTGAAATTGCAGACATCTTGGAAATGTTGCAGCGTTAGAACCTTACAGAATGAGAGGAATGGCATCTAAGAATAGGAGACTTTAAGACGAAGACTTGAAAGAACCTCATATTTGCACACTATTTCTTCATTCTCTAAGGTCGTGATGCAGTAAGATATCCAAGTTGCCGAATTTCGCACCTTGAGAATGCTGAGAATGTTGCTCTGCGCGATGATGTCTTTGTTGTTGTACGTGGCTTCCCGTCTCTCCACCAGGTCGATCATGTCTGAAATGGAAAGAAAAATGGACTAGGAATACTTTTCGCGTGTATAGAAACTTTGAAGAAAAAAATGAAAAGAAGGAGAAATAGCTTGTGAGAATAAAGTACTTGCAGATGCAGAAAATGCAAGTTCTGATAAATCTTATGAAATCTCACCGACAGAAATGGTCGGGTAGTGGACGTACGCAGCGACTCTGCTGCCTCCCAACAGCTTGAACGTGGGCAGCGACAGGGGATAGCCCATCGAATCGATCATTATCTAAAACAGTTTATTTATTTATTTCGAGTTCAAACCTATTGCCTTGGTTAAATGAAGAAATAGCTCGTGTTAAAAGTTTCAATGCGAGCGTATGTATATGAATTATGGATATTATTTTCACGTCACACAAGGATATTACACACTCCTTCCTTTCTCCCCATTTCTGCAAAAGGGGGAGACTACGGGCTCTAGCTTCATCCTGTTGTTTTTAACAAACAAATCCTGAGTTAGTTCGACCACGACGATAAATTTGAATGCTCACCTCGGGGTTGAATTTCCAGAGTGCTTCCAAAGCGAGTATTCCTCCAGCGAGTGTCTGACAGATCATTGTGAAGCGGGGATACAGGTCTGCTTCGACCAAACGACGCAATCTAGAATAATTCATTATTCTTTTTATGATTGAATATTTTCTATCCTATTAGTTATTTTATTCCAAAAATTTGAAGTGAGTACTTTTCTTCCAAGCGCAATCTTTCTTTTCTCTTTGCAATTTCTCACTTTTCTCCTACGTTGGGATAAAAGTACTCATTACTTTCTTTGAGACAAAAGTACTGGACTCTTTGTCTGTAGATATAAAATTTCCCACCTCAACTTGACGAAATCGATGTTATTCGGCTCCAACTCAATGCCGAATCGCTGCCTGGCTTTCATCAGGATTTCCTCTTTCGACGCGTCTCTGTCTCCACTGAATACGACGTAGTGATAATTTGGCCATCTGCAAGTTAAATCGGCTTTTTATGTATTTTTCCCGCAAATGAATATTATCGTTGTTCGACTACTTTTCATTAACCTTCTTGGCAACTCTTAAATGACGAAACTTATCTTTTCTCACACTATTTCTCCCTACTTTCTCTCCTTCTTTTATTCCTTACTATAGAGATCTCGCCATCTACGAATTGCCACTTTCTTTTTCCGTCAAAGAAGTGAGCCTATCCTCCCTCACTTTTTCACCGTATTCCCCCTCCTTCCTCTCGCTCTCCCTCTCATGCTACTATCTTGCACAGAGAAAAAATAATGGAAAGTAGTCGAAAGATGATCATAAAATCTTTCCCGCACATTTATAATTAGAAAGAAAGATAAAAGCGAAGCAAAAGAGAGAAAGTGGGAAAAAGGTACTTGCAGCCTAGAAAATCTTCGAATTACTCACTTTTTCTGCATTGTGCGGATGGCGCACCACAGGACGCGCTCCCCACCTCCGCCCGCGTTGCAGTACGGATGGAAGAAACCGATTGTTCCCGACTTTCTGAAACGTTCATTATCATCATTTTTCTGCCAACTTCGGTTCTTTGAGGATGATACTGTGGGTCGAAAAAATGCAATATGACTAGGGATAAATATGGATAGGCTAAATTTGGTTCTAGAATATGCAACTCGACGTGTTGAGCATTTTGACACCAAATTTACCTAGCCTTATTATTCATTTTTATGCCCGTTTTAAATTTGGTACACCTACGGGGTATTCAAAAAGTCGAAATTTCAATTCTCACCTTCGCAACCTGAGGAGTGCCAGAATGACTAACAGAAGCAGAATCATGTAGAGCATTGCTTCCAGAATTTTAGACTTTTCTGAAAATCTTACAAACTATTCAAAATCAAATGAAGAAAAATAAGGTATAAAGATATTCCAACGTTTCAAAAACGTTTTCTGGATGAATCAATGGAAGAAATCTACAAAAAAAATCGAGTTTACCCCCACTTGATAAAGGCAATATATAACAAAATTAATGAAAAAAACAACTATGACGATCAATCGAAAATCAGATGTAAAGTTTGACGAGTTCTTCCCCGATCGCTGCTGGAGTCAGAATGCCGATGTCCGTGAAGAGCAGGTTGATCAGCTGAAAAATGAGGCTTCCTTTAATCCATATTCACTCAACGCTCAATCATTCTCTGAAAATGAAATATTTGCTACTAACATGAGGAGCAGTGTAATCGACGAGGGGATGGATTTGGGAGAGATCCTTTTCTGTGGACAGAGTTGAAGATCGGTACTGAAAAATGTAAGATCATTTTTGCAAACTGAAAATCACAAAACGAAGAAAAGTATTGGAAAGGAGAATTACAAGACATTTTCAATACTCGACAGTTTCATGTCTTGATACTATGTTGACTTGTACTTTACAAATTGTCGATTAATTTGATTTTTAAATCGGAATGATTTCCCTACCAGAAATTCAAGCGGAATGTCCCTCTGAGAGAGCGGATATTCCTTGACAAATTTGAAGCTCTCCGCCATCACGTAGACGGGCTTGTTGAGTGCCTTCGCGCACGTGCAGACATTCAGGGTGCCGATCTGCAAACAATCTATTCAATTCATTTGGTTCTTGAATAAGACATGCACATCTCTGCAATTTTATGACTCCATATAAGGAGCAGGTATAGGTCAAAGTATGATATGTTGACATATTCTGTATCAAAATGTTGAGCGTTATGAGTCGAACATTTTAGCTATATGTCAACATACCCTACTCATTATCTTATATATCTATTTCCATATATATCAGGTGCATGTTTATTTTCAAGAAGCCATTCATTTCGTTTCAATTTTTTTTATAAAAGAAATTCTGACCTTGTTGATGATTCCTCCAGTCTCCATGACTCCCTCAGCCCCGACAGCGACCATGTCGATTCTCTCCATCAGATAGCCCACTGCGGAGTCGAGCACGAGCGTCGCTGTGAGACCGGCCTGCTGCAGCTTCGAGAACATCAGTTTGCCTGAGCCATCGGGCTGTGATTCGGCCACCTGGAATGAAAGACTGCGTAAATTTTTCTCCCAAAAGTGTAAACCTTCCTTCCAAGGCTGGAAAAAGAAAATGGGCGAAAAATAGCATGTGAAGAAGAAAGTTTACGCAGCCAAATGAGAAATTCTATCGAGGAAAATACTTTCCCAAAATTTATAAAGATTCCACCATCATGGAATTAGATCTAGAGCTAGGAATAGGGACGATTAGGCTGTATGCTATTTTTCAAACGATTAACTCATGAGTGGTTGAACTTTTCTTATCCCAAATTCCATCTTATCCTAACCCCATGTTAGTAAATTTGTAAATTTCATCAACGAACAACTTTACAATTGGATGAGCAATCAACTTTATCAATTTTGCACGAGGCCAGGGAAAAGTATTCAATTTGCCTACCCAAACGTGGAGTTTGACTCCTTCCGAATGCGCCTTGCTCAGTGCCTCCAGCACAACGAGACTGTGCGAGTGAGTCAGCACATTCTGCAATTCAATTCAATCGAACATTCTTCATTTCCTAGAACTGACCATTCCACTCTTGAAGAATGGTCTGGAATATTTGGCGATCCTCGATCTGGACTCGCCCACACTCGCGATGAACGTCCTGCCTCTGCTCTCGTAGAATTCCAGCTCTTTGTCGATGGGCTGTTCGAGCACATTTGAAGGGGCGAGAGAGATGAATCTAGAAGAAGATGCCTGATTTCGGACATCAGTTTTAGGTATTTCGTCTCCAATTCCAAGCATCCGACTTTGAATAAATGTTAGCGGGAAATACCGTTTGAACAGATCGCTTGCGCTGCGAATTGTAGTGGAGGAGCAGTCCGTGTTCAGCAGAGCCTGCACGGCCTTCTCGAGGTCCTTCTCCAGTTCGACTACAGTCGAGGCTGAAAATTCTTCATTCAAGTTCCATTCTCTTCAATTCGCAACGATTTTCTGTATTTCACACCCGCTCCTTGCACAAAAATAATACCAAAAGAGAATTATACAAGAAGTGGGCGTGTAATACAAAACACCGGATTTGAGGAGAATTGTAACAAAGTTTAGGCTATTTGGAAACTGTATGACATCGTGACACAAAGACATATGCGAGATAGTATGTTCAGGCAAGGAGAAGGGTACGTCTCGAGTATGCTATTTTGCGTCCATTTCTTGTGTCATTAAGCCATGTGATTTCCCGATTGTCGAAAATTTACGGATATTCCTTGCAAAATTTCGTTACAAATCGCCTCATGCCTCAAAATGCCATTCATGATTTACCACGACTGTTCTCCAGCACATGATGTAATGTCTTTATCGCTGCGAGCCCAGTCGATGTGGTCGCATCCTGCTTGAACAGATCCAGGAAATATTGCGTAGCCTCCATCGAAACTGGAGTGGTGGGCGCCTTTGGGGTCATTTTCTGCAAGAACAAAGGTTAGTTTTGCAAGTGGAAATGTGAAGTCAAAATGCACGAAAACACGAAATATCTAAACGTCAACGACGTTATCAAATCTTCAAATATAAAATGTGTCTGCGATAATAATTTAGTCGTAGTCATTGAAATTCCTGTGTGTGATTACAATAAGATTGGGTGAATAACATGAGATCCTATAATAAATTCAAATAAAACAATACAGAGGAAAATAATGAATGATTAAGTGAACTTGTCGTTTCCTCTTCGCAATCAGTTATTGCGAACGCCCAAACTCTGTTCGAGTTCCGCCCTCTTTTGCTGCACTTTCTGGTAGAGGTACCTGCAAAATTTTCAGGTCAAAATGTTCTACATCAGGGACAAGACGATTTTGGTATGTTGAAATTCTACTTAGGCCTCGTTTTTGGCTCCTTGTCATTGTTCACTCACCTGTCACTGCCTCTCATTTGTAGCTGTCATTCAATTCTTAGTGTGACAATTACAAATGAGAAGCGGAGACAAGTAGATGACAGTTCAATGGGCTAAGATTGGTGCCAAAGAAAACTCCATATTTCAATTTCATCCCAATGTGTAATTCGTCCGTTCTCAATTTTTCCCTAAATTTCCCACCTGAAGACTCCCTCCTCGATGTCAGGTTTGAAGTAGGCCTCCACTTTCCTGTCAGTCTCCGTATCCCCGTTGCTTTCAGTCATTGTCTGAATTAATTTCATTTTTTTTCTTCTTCATTCCGTTTAACTCTCTGTATTTCACTTCAAATTTTTGCGCAAAATATTCTATAATTGTGTAGAAAATAATTCTTCGAAAAGCTGCACTTTTGATAATGGTATCCCATTATCAATCCTTCAGAAAAACGTACAACTTTTCGGAAAGTGCAATAGTGCAATCTTTTGAACAAGTCTGCAGAAAGTAAGTGTGGAATAGAAAATTTCAATTTGAATTCTACCTTCAAATCGGCACTCTGACTCATCAGCCACTTCTCGATGAAGTCGTGCGGAGAATCGGCGAATCTCGCGTAGAAATCGCGACGGATTTTCCATTCGTTGATCTGTAGAATTAATTCATTTTTCTGATTTTTTTTGTTGAATTTTTGGTGATTTGTAAAAATAGTCACTTTTAGTGAATTAGTTGGTGGAAGAGGCTCTCTTGTCGATGTTTTTCGTCAAAGGTGAGTTCTTTTACAAATCTCCAAAACTCTAACCTGTTCGACAATGTCGTAGATCTTCTGATCGAGATTAGCGATTTCCTGAGCGCTCTGCTGCGAGTGGACAAATGCAGCCATGTGTTGCTTCAGGGGATCCTCCACTTCCACGTCTAAATTGGTATACGTCATTATGCATTCGAAAAAAAATACGATTGTCAGAATCTAACTGACCAGTTTTATATAGAAAAATTAGTCGGAAATTAATGTGAAACAGAACAGAAGTGACTTCAAAAATCTAGAATTGCTTCCAAACTTGTTGCTACTTGTAGAAATGAATGGCACCTTGGAAGCCTCAAGCCATGCGAAATAGTGTGGGAAAAGACTCTTGTCTACCATACTTCACCATTTCGCATAGCTTGAGGTATCCAAACAGCCAAACGAGCTTCAATTTTTCTCCTACCGATATCATAGCACTCGGTGTTCTTCTCGGCGCCACCCTCGTTGTGCTGGATGATGTGATGGAGGACGAGCGGGTCAGGTTGAGTGAGCAGTTGGTGCAGTCGCTGCGGAATCTCCATGAAGCGCATCTTCTTCGTGCCGAAGCACTGCTCCAGAAACACGTCGTTCACGATCGTGTCTCTGTCATTCGGGTCCTGAATTTGAAAGTATCTTTCAAAACATTCTGATCAGGAGCGAAATGAAAGTCTAGATCAAAAACTTTTGGAGAGGAAATACAAGATCGAAGTTTAAATCGATTTTAGACGATAAAGTAGAAATAAGAATTGAAATAAATTCTCAAAAGTCATGAGAAAGCTCGAAATTAACTCTCGAAACATCAAAATTTTCTTCTTTGATTCGAATTTTAAAAATACCTGAAGTTTGTGAGTCTTAATGTACTGCCACAGAGCCTCGATTATCTTTGGACGAGTTTCTGCCGCGATTCCGAGCACCTGAGAATTCATCTTCTTCAATAAACTCGGCTAAAATTCTCGCAAACCTTAGCCAATCTGGGATGGAGTTTGAATTTCATGGGCTGGTAGTCGAGCAGCAGGAGAATGGTGCATTTGACAGGTCTGTCCCCGGGCCGTTTCACTTGGAATCCGTCGGTCTCGTTTGTGGTGGGCGTTCTGTGCCACTCCACCAGATGATTGTCGGGCCCGTAGATCTCTTTGTCCAATTCAATTACCTATAATTTTAAAAAATTCATTTCTGAAATATGACTTGGAGAGTTCGCAACTTCTCTAGAGTTGCAACTTGTTTTTTGAAAAATTAAGTATAAAATCATATGTTATTTAGCTATTGATCTTAATGCTGAAAGACTTATAAGTCTTAAAATTTTTTACATTGTTGTAAGTTTTTTTTTTTAGAATTATTCGTTCAAAAGAAAATAAGAATTTCGTTGCGAAACTTTTCTCGCTATTGTAAATAAAATTCTCTTACCAGGCTTTTAAAGAATGAGCTGAATTTCCTCTTGGAGGGTGGTCTGGCGGGGGGCGGCTGTGGAGTGGGATTGGTGCCGCTGCCACTGCCGCCGCCACTAGCTGCATTCGCACTGTTGATCTCGTCGAGCAATCTGCCCTCGACTCTCAATTCCCACATCGGCACGGCTCCCTCCTCGCCCTCCCGCTCGGGCTCTCGGCCAGGCAGAAATGTGTGCGAGATGTAGATGCGCAGACGACGCTTTATCTTCTGAGGTCGTTTCAGAGACTCCTGCAAATTCTCTCCATTGCATTTCTTTCTTTGCATTGCTTTCAAATAAAGCTCGACGACAATTTCTAAATCTGATCAAAATTGCATCATCAAGGATTCGAGAATGGGGCTAAGGAAAGAGTGTGATAGGCCATATTTGGTATCCAAGTGATCAGCTCTTCGAGTAGGTGGTCATTTCTAGTCTCAGTTTTCTGTCCTAATCACTCTAAACTTTACCCTAATCCTATACTTGATGAACTTTCGAGACGGAAAAACGATGCGAAAGGTGAACTTTAGCAAAAAGCTAAAAATGAAGCAACTCACCTGAATGTCGAGTTTCTTGCGAGTGATCGTCGCATCCAGCTTCTGTTCGAAGGCCAGCAAGTCCATATAGGCCTGAGATTCGGGGACCAATTCTCGGACCTGCAAAGAATCGTTTTAGTTTTCTGAAGATTGTTTTTTTTCAGGTTGCGAGTACAATGTTACTAGAAATTGAAGTGAGAACCATATACTATCATAAGTAAGTGCTTTGTTATTGTTATCAAATCAGAGTGAGAAGAAAACAAGGGAAAAATGAGGAGGAGTTTTGCTACCAAGTATTCCTCTTGGTTAAAACTTATAGTATCAGACTTTTTCTCCTACCTTAGGAGCAATGAGTTTGTCTGCATATCGTCTCTTCTTCTTGCTGGGCTGCATTCGACTGCCCGGCTGCGGCATGGGCGAATTCTGCATCAGCGGCCCGGGAGGCGGCGCCATCTGTCTGCGCATTGGGGGTTGTCCGACTGGCTGAGATCCCGGCTGAAATTTGCAACTCAGGGATGAGCAAATTTTCTCTATGCTTTTGAATCCTCTATGCGAGTTTTCGAGATCTTTTCAATTTCGACTTTTGCAATCTGTAACCTAGAGAAATCGCGTTGAAAACCTTGTCTTTGAAATGAATAAACTCGAGTCTTTGCTCGTCTCAATTGTAAATCCGAACAAAAATCAGGAATTTATTACCGGAGGCTGCTGTGGATAGCGACTCGAAATCGGCGTTCCCCCAGGAATGGGCCCTCTCTGCTGAGACTGCATTTTAGCTCTGAAATGAGGAAACTAGTTCGTCAATTTAAAAATTCAAAACACATGTACACATGTGAAAATAATTATATCGATCGGACGAATGAAAAACAAATAGAATTTGAAAAATAGTCGAAAATTTTGAAATTGAAATAATGCAGAGTGGAATAGGAAAGGCGGAGAAGGGATGTTTGATGAGGAGAACTGCAACGCTGCTGCATACGACGAGATCTGAAAGAAGGAGAGATAGAAAGAGCCGTACAATATCACCATGAATTTTTCTACAAATAAAATTGACAATATCTAAAATCTGTACAGTAGAAATTATCAGCTTTGCTTTGAAAAATTATTATGTCATGATGATGCACAAATAATAGTTCTTTCATTAAACACTACAGTAATCCGATTTGTTTCTTTCTTCCTCTCAAAATTATTCTCTGAATGACTATGCCTTGGCAAAATGACGTGTGTTATTTACTCCTTGCTGCTCATCTGTATTCCGAGTAATCTAGGTTTGTCCTTGTAGAAGGTAAGGAATTGAAAGAAATAAAGGAATGGAATGGAATCAAGGCGGGGTTTCCTTCTCTCTCTCAACCTTTCTCTCTAGAAATAGAGAGAAAATGATGGGAAAAGAAAGGGAAGAGAAGGAGAGGGCGTAACTACAGATGCAGGCACACGCCTGTATGTATGTATATGTGTGTGTCTGTGTGTAGAGGATGGGACAGTGATGGTGTGGAAGCCTTCTACCTGCCTGCTTGCCTGGCCGTCCCTTGGCCCTTCTCCTCCTGCATGTAGCAGGTTTTGCCTCGTTTCTCCCGTCTCTCCCTCTGTCGATCCCTCGTTTTCCCACTTTCTCTGCTTGTTTCTCTTTTCTGCCATTTACGAGTATTTGCAACTGCACTGTACATCTATACATCTTCTGTCTGGTGGCTGGCTTTGCCATTCCATTCCATTCACTTTCTCTCGCCCCCTTTTTGCCTGTGTTCAACTTCATTTCATTTCATTTCCTGTTTCAGCCATCAGCCCGCAGCCAATCGATGGCCAAAGTCGAAGTCCAAATTCGGAGTTGTTTCTGTTGCGGCCTGTCGGTGGCCACCATCTTCATCGCCCTCTACACTCTCGTGAGTTAGCCCTTTTCCTGTCATATCTCCATGTGGCTGCGTCTGACTGTGTAACAGCGCAGTCTCGGATTCAGAGAGATTTGAATTAGTCCGAAAAAGGAGGATTAAAAAAGTTGAGAAAAAATGGGATGCGGTGAAATCGAATTGAATCGAAAACAGTGGACAGAGCGATGCGATGCGGCCTCGTTTAGGGCTAACTGTTCGGTGAGAAGGAAGGCCTAGCCTAGATTTGAAACGCTGCAAGAAGCGAAGAGAAAGGGAATGAATGATGGGCTTTGCTCGGTAATCATCAATCACTCGATCACAAAGCAATCATTCATTTAATTGCAATCGGTCTTACAGTAAGGAAGGCAGACTTACTGGTTGCAACTTGAAGACAACAACACACATGCAATACAATGCAATGTATCGATTTCAGAGTGTATCACATAATCCAATTATTTCTTCCCCCTCCCCTTTATTCCAATCGTAATGCCTCTGTCATTGACAATCATCTTCAAATATACGAATACCCCACTTCTCTAATTCATCCATCTCTTTATTTATCGATCTCACGTCATAAACCTTATTCGGATATCATACCTGGATAATATCTCGAGAAATCCAAAATTCTTGGAGGGAAAAGAAGTTCAACTCATCGAAAAGATAGTGATCTTCGCGCAATAGCCACGAATATTGAGGGAGATCTAATATTAGCGACCTTGAAATATGAAGGCTTGATTAATTGTCGTGTTCAGCTGCTCTATTCGCTGCTGACGGGACTTGCCGGATGGGGTTTGTCGGACACAACCGAACATGGAGATGCAGTCGGTTCGCATTACAGGAATTGCGATGATGAAGCACAGGGAAAACCACATGCACGTAAGAGAGAAGGGAGTTGCTGCCGAAAACATCTTATTATTCAGCCGATCACAGATTCAATGTGACAGCGGGACACACGAAGATTATCATCGATGACTCGACCTCTTATCACTGCTCATTTGGACTCTACACAGAGGAACTCAAATATGAAGCAGGCTGTAAGAACTCTTCATATGACTTCGAAATTAAACCACATTTCAGTGCGGTACATGACCCTGATGATTAACATTTTCATCTACGTGGCTATGATTCTCGCTTCCATCGTTCTGCTGATCGGTATTAATTTTCTCACTCCGTTTTGTAGGGTATTTTTCAGGCCTCGCAATTTACAACCAATGGCTGCTGGTGCCGTGGATCATAATCATGGCGATCGACATCATTCGCGGTCTCATCTCGGTCTTCTTCATTTTCCTCTTCAGCTATGTGAGTCGGCCTTTTTTGCCTTTGCCTTTGGATTGCATCGATTTTTTGCTGCCCGTCTAATTGGCCTATCGAGATCCATTTCCATTCCAGTCTCTCAGTTATTCTTCTCCATTCGAGTGTAATAATTGGAACGTCGTTCTCTTTCCTTAATCGCGCCAATCGACAATAGGCTTTCCTCTAAGCTGCACCAATTTCGACTCCTCTCTTCTCAGCTTCCAGCCGCTTGTGTTTCTGTTTCTGCCTCCGTCAAACTGCCTGTCCATACAGGGTGTGGTTCACTTTGCCATGTCCTTCCCTTCTCTCCTCTGACTTCAACTTCGATCAATCTAGTTTCCCTCTCACTCTGCCATTACCGATTTTTCTCTCTGCATCTTCTGTGCGATGAGTAAATGTTTTTCTCTACCAATCAAACTGAACATTTTCATGTTCTCATGAAAAGTGAAATGATGAAAAATGAAGACATGTATAATCAAAGGATAAATTGCGTGTTTTTTCAGTGGAATCTGGCTCGAATTGCGTCTGGCATCTTCTTCTTAGGCCTTCAATTCTTCCACGTAAGTCGAAGACAACAGCCTATTCATTGGAATGAAAGTGACGTGTTGCAGATTTCACTACTGATGATCATAATCGCCAAGTTCCAAAAGATCTACAACCGAAAGAACGGCATTCACCCCGACCACAGACACGTGAGTGATTCGAATGAATTAGCCACAATCGGGCAGACACGCAGAGACAAGAGAAGGGGCATTCTGATGAACATTTTGATAATTGCAACACGAGGACAATAAGCTGGAAATTACTGAATGTGGGGGAAATGAGGCAAAGAATTCGAGTGACAATCGGACAATGGCGCGGTGGACTGCAGTTTACATCTCCTAATGCATGTCGCGGTGGTTATCAAATTAGCACAAAAATAAACATTGCCCCTTCCTCTATGTGCTTTTCAAGAACTTGACTTACATTTTTACGATTTGAACAATTTCAGTACGATTCACGAGGCTATCCCGCCGTAGCTCCAGCCCCAGGCTCGACCTACGCATATTCTCCAGAGACCAGAAGAGCTGACTACTACCCCGATCAACACGCTCCATATCACAGTGGACCTGTCACGCCGTATGACAATCACGGATATCGATATTAAAAATGCTTTGTTAAAAAATTGAACTTTCTTGTTGCCATACCAAATCGAGCAATTGTCGACAGCCTCTTTGTTGTATTTTGACATGATTGACAAATTGTTGTTACGCTCCTCACTTTGTACATTTTTGAAATTCTTACACGAAAAATTGACCGATATTTGTAGTCTCATTCTCTCAAAGGTGCTCATCTCCACTCACTCTCCTCCTCTTCAAAATCATTGCCTTCTCTTCTCGGATCTTGCCGCATTTTCTAATTGTCTGATACTGGTAAGAATGCTGCCTTTTACAGAAAAAGATATGAATAAAATTTTATTTATAAAAGGCGAAATTTTGTGAACTAAAGATTTGATGACAACAGCTATATGACGGAGGATGGAGGGCATTTCACTAAATGACAAAAGAGGCTTAACTAGGGGGTACACTCCATCAGTTTTCTCGAAATAACCTCCGTCATTTAGTAGAATGCCCTTCGTCCTCCGTCATATAGTAACTCTCAGAATTGAACCGGTAACGTATTGACTGTACTATGAAATTCTACCTGAGGTAAGGCTACATAAATTTCCATGAAGTACACCACCTTCACGATAAAATTCTCAATCTTCTAAAGTATTTTAGAATGAAATGAACGAAGAATGGCCAGAGCAGGAAGAATAGAACACTTCGCCATGTCACTCCTTTCGGGATAAACAGATAGACTGTCTGCAAAGGAACTTTTGAAAATTTGAAAAAAAAAAACAATCAAAACTTGCCGCTTTCTTGAACAAGCTGATGAGTACGTTGTGTCTTGTTTCTACAGCCTTCGTCAGAACATCGATTTTCTCGGAAATAGCGCGCAGCTCCAGTTCCAGCCGATGACAGGAGGCTCTGAGCGACTGACTGTCGATGCCATTTCTCCTTCTCTTCGACGTTTCTCCTTCATTCGAAGAAGTTCTATGTCTCGTTCTGCTCGAAACAAGTGTGTGTGCATTCGTCTCCTCTGCATCTTTGTATTCCGAATCAGTAATTTCGTGCTCTTCAGTGCCCGTTCTGTTGGTTGCAGGAGTGTCCAGCGCCCTCTGCTCAATGTCTCCGTTCAAAGTCTCGTCTGTTGAAGACCCATTTGTATTTGGATCAGTTATCTGAAATATTTTAACTCAGAAAACCCCTCATCTGTTCGCTTACCTCTGTGAATCCATCATGTTCCTCCGAACTGTCTTTGTCTTTCTCTTTCTGCCTTTCTAATTCATCTGTAATTCCAAGAATAGCGAATTTATGTTCAATTTTGGCTCTCATTTCCTGGTCGCCGAGCCATTCCTAGATGTTTTAATTCTAAAATACGTTTTTTTAATTCAACAAACCTCCGTTGGATATTTGCTTCTGACATCTTCAATCTTTCTCTTGATTGTCTCCACATAGCGATGTTTCGCTTCATCCATCGTCATTTCCCCCAGAGCGTTCCATTCATTCCATTTTGTTCGTTCGATAACTCTGTAGAATGCAGGTTGTGGTATGTTGCAAGGCCCTTCTGTCGCCTGCTTGTAGAGTGAATAAAACTGCAGCTTTTCTCCAGTGCTGGTAGTGATTGGTCCTTCAAGATGCTATTCGATGTGTAATTTGTAATTTCCGTATTGTACAATAACGGTGTGATTTTACCATGTAACGCAACATTCCCAAAATAAATAATAGACACTATTATTAGACAAAAATAATTCTATTAATTACAACAAAAAATCATACAGCCATTACACACTATACCACTCTTTCAATTTTAAGAATAGTTATTGATCCAACCTTCTTTAGGCAGAGAATGTACGATGTCGACTGCAGCCTTGAATTGTTCCTCTATGCTCGGTCCCTGTTGTTGTCCTCCACTACTCATCGCTGCCTTCCAGCTTCCACTCCACTGATCCAATTGATCGATAACTGAGAGTAGCGCGAATATGGCCGGCTGAAATGCAAGGCAATCAGACAATCAGAGAGACAGAAAAGGTAAAGAGATTATCAACTGTAAACACACTGCCTAGAGGACAAAAGGAAAGAGATATTATTGATAAGATGGTAAAGTAGAAAGCGAGATAATTGGAGGAAGGCGGGCAGAAAACAACGGAAACAAGGAGAGGAGATGCTACGATGTAGTCGAGGAGCGTGCTGCAATGAGGATACAACTCTGCTAAATCCATGCAATTTGCACAGCAATTAGCACTTATCAAAATGACCTACCGGTTGGTTTCTTCTTCCCGCTACTTGTGATGAATCGTCAAAACAACAGCATTGTAAACTGATTCATCCGAAAATATCTTACAAACAAAAAAGTGCAAAGATCATAGCATGCCAAATGGAGAACAATTGTCGATCACAAAACTAGCAAAATGCAGCAGCATTCCGATAAAAGACAGGCAGTTCATTTACAAAATTAACTCTAGTCTAGCAACTAATCCATCGAGTTTCAAACATTCATTCATAATTAATTATCAGTTTTCAGTAATAAATTATTTTATTTCATTATGCTTTATGATGTTTCAAATTACTTCTTTAGAAAATGTTCAGTTCAATTTGTCAGCCCAGTGCCAACGAAGACCCGCCGTATTGTCGAATTTCTTAGAATATTTAGATGAATGTTTTAGAAGATAATGACTAGACTTCCATTCGACAAGAATATCCACTAGAATTTTAGCGAATCCACAAAATACCACCAGAATTGCAGACCTCAAAATTCCAGGATCAATTCTAACCTCAAGTCAATTTGCATATTCCTTTCGCTTATTCACTCGCCAACAGACTTAGGCACTTTCAACCAGAATGATAAATTTCAAGGAAGGGGATACGCAATACTACATTTTTCTGTAGAAAAATGAAACACAAGGTGGGATACGAAGCAAGATTTTTCTCGCAAAATTTGGCTTAGTCCCATCTTGATCTGTTCATCTAGGCATAATCACTATCTTTAGAAATCAAAAGGCGAGCAAACTAACTGTGCAATTAGCATGGAGTTGATTGTCCAGTTCATCCGAGTGAAATCGAGCCGGAAACCGAGTTTAGCGCGTCGAGGACAGCGTTTTTCGTCACTGAAATTCAAGAATATTTCAAAATGCCGCAGAAAATTGAAATTTTTTTACCAGAACAAGTGAAAGCTAGCACGTAAAAGTGCCACTGCAAAAATCGGCATATGAATTCTACTAGTTGAGAGGGCAATTAATAAAAGAGTGGTACCGAAAAAAACTAAAATTAGCATCATATGAATTTTTCTTGGCTGAAAAGTTTGATATCCAACATTCTATTACTATATCCCTGTCCTATACCCACCTTATAGGTAAAATATTACTATTTAAATTGGGCTAACATTGCATATTAGTTGGATTATTGTTATACTACTTTTATTAATTGCCACTGAGAGAAAGAAAGAGACAAAAGTAGCAGAGAAAAATAATTTGATGGGGAAAGTGAAGAAAAGGCTGTGCATTTTTCATCTAAAAATTACTTTTACGAAAAATGACATTTAAAATCAGACTTGCAAATAAATAGCCTCAACCGCGGTTGCGATTGTAAATTTTGAAAGTTAATGCAAAAAGTTGCAAGTCTGTTTAAAATTCGCTAGATAAAAGCAAGTCAAAATCGTACCTCCATCCTGCGCATTTCGATAGAGCTGCTGCAATTCGTTCCGTCTGATTGAGATGAGTCGTTTCTCGCACGAACGAATGCTTCTGCCTGCAATATTCGAAATCGTTCATTTTCTTTGTCAGACTTAGAACTTTTCGAACCACGATTGCATGCATGAAATAAGATAACCTTACCGAGAAATGGAAAGAAGTCATTCTTTTTCTCTCTATAAGACAGTTATCTCGATTTATGCGGTTAACCGTGGTTAAAAAAGTCTCAAATCGGCTTTTCACGAAGAATTCCTAACTCACCAACAAATAGAGTCTTCAGCACGACAGGCACATTTCCAATGCTCGTTATGAATGGGATGACTGATTTGAGAAATCTGAAATGAAAATTTTGAATTTCAAGGAATTCAGATAGAAACTTGAGAACTACTATCAATTAACAAATGTTCTGTTCAATAGAAATTCAAATTTTTGTTCAACACAAATGATCTGTACTCTCGATTGTCTTTGAAAAAGACTTGCAGACACCCTCGATTAAGTGAACTTGCGAATCGCACTCGATTACATCATTCTAGCCTATTTCCAGAAAAACTGATTTCCGGCTGTGCCAAGGCATACACTGCCTTTACGAGTACTGGCTCATATTTGGTTATTCTCTTCCTTAGGACTGTCACTTCATTCTGCATTGTTGAAAGCTTATAATTTCCAAATGCCTTTCAAATAGACCTCTTACATTTCAGCAGTGGACTCGATGCGAATGAGGCAGATGTCTGTATCGGCGACCTTGATGAGGATGCTGTTGCGGACGGCGCCGTTTCCGTAGTCCCCGTGTACTTCCGTGATCTCCTTCATCAGCGCCGTGTAGAACTGAAACAACAAGGTAGGTTATCATTACTCGAAATTTCTTTCAAATTACTTTGTGACAAGGGAAGGCAGACTATATTCAATTTAAACATGTTGTGCATCATAAATTAAACACTTCTTCAGGTTTATATTAGACTAATTTGCATCATCTCTATCCATTTTATTATTTGCAGGTGTACGTCTTTCAAGAAGTTGATCCTACAAGCAACTTGGTAGCTACATTATATGCACAAAGCAGCATAGGCGATACATCATACCGTTCTCATCAAGGATATGCAGAATTTTTCGTAGAACCGGAATCGAAACTCCGTACTCTTGACTACCATACAAAATACTATCTCGCACATGTCACGTGTTTTCCAAATTCCCATTCTGCCTACCTTGGCAATGAACGCCTTGTCCATTTGTAGCGGCTTCTCGTCGTTCGTCAGCAACTCGACCAGCATATAGCGCACTTTCACCTTCACCATTCCTGCTGATGGTTCTGCGCAATTCCTACAAATCTCCAAATTAATCAAATCGTATCGAATTTCAAAAATCATAAATATGAAATGAAGTTGGTGGTAACTTCTTGACAGACTCAGGTAAAATTTAAATGAAAAGGGTACCATATTTAATAGAATAATAGAGTACACACAACGAGGCAAAGAGAAAGAGGAATACGAATGGATTGGTAGTAATTGCATTGAAGGGCGAATTCTGGCCCGCAAATTTGTGTGAAAAATCAAAACGAACTGGCCAGGCCACGAATTCAATGAGATTAGACAAGAATAGGGAGGAGGAGGGAATAAATGGACTGGATTTGTTTGGATAAAATACCGAATACATATCGTCGATTTTCAACAATCGAATACTTGTTTGAATCATTTGAACAACGAACGAAAAGAAGTGAGATTCTCGATTTGAAAGTGAAACAGAGAGGATAGAGATCCAGGGAATGCAATGGGCTACCTGAAATGGTTGAAACTGAATGAGGTAAAGGGAACTGAGGAGATTTGATCGGAAGAAAGAAGAGGAAAAGCACCTAAAAACAATAAACATAAAAATGAAGAAGAAATTGTTTAGAGCAAATTTCAAACCCGGAAACAATTGCAATTGAATTATAAAAATGGGAGAAAGGAGTGGGCTTCTGTATTTACAGGTGGATGACATACACAGACGGCTGTACTTATCAAAGGATAAAGAGGATAGAGAGTGCAAAATATTGAAAATGCCGTTGACAAATACGGCTGTCTGTAAATACAGAGAAAACTAAGGGAAGGGGCTATTTGTCTACTTGGAAGCGAGGATTTTTCCGCCGATGAATGCGGCGCCGACCACGACGACCGCGGCGCCGATACCGATCATCGACCAACGACGTGACGCGCGACGCGTAGCGAATTCCTCTGCGTCTATGGCCGCCTCGCGCTTCTCGATCCTCCTGCCCAGATCCATGAAATCCGCCTGCAAATTAATTCAACTCAATTCATTCATTCGTTTCTTGGGCAGTTGCGAAATTCATTTTCTTTCCTCTACGTTGCATAACCGAAAACTGTTGAATTCGTCAAATTCATTTATCCATCTTTCTTGAGAACCAGACGTGCAACTTTCCAAACTTGGGGGTGCCCGCATGAAGGTGATAGTGTATCATATCGAGAGAAAGAGCACGTCCTCTTTCCGTTCTCGAAAATTCTATCATTTCGTTCATGCGGACGACCGCGGGTTTAAAACTTTGCAAATCTGTTGAATATTTGCAGTGCTCAACACTCACCAATATTTTCTTTTCTTTGCACTCTTCAACCCAAAATTTGAAAAAAAAAAAGTTTCCCAGAAAGTTTAATAGTCGGTAATTCTCACCCAGCAATATGCGTCATTCTCCCAGGTCTGATTGATGCGTCCGCGGATGAATCGAGAGACGTAGATGAAGATCTGCCCAACCTGGCGCTGCATGTTCTCCTCGAGCATGCGCGTGGCTGCTAGGCCGCCGAACGAGATCAAACCCACCTGCAAATACATTCTTTTATTGTTATCTCTTCATTTCTGGCTTTAGATATTTGTCATAGACTATTTGCATTTTTTGCTTATCCAACACTCAATAGTAGGCTTTCAAGTTTCGGACACGATCCTGTTAAACATGGCAGCGAGAAGAGGGGAAATAGCATGGAAAAGCGCGGTTACAGACAACGAGAAAAAAGGAGTGTTTTCTCGCTGTCATGTTTAACAGGATCATGTCCAGAACTTTAAGTCGTCAATGGCCGTTCTATCAGTTGAAAAGAACAGCCATCTATGTGTCATTCGAATGTAAATACAGAAGCCCCTGATTGACTTACCAAGCGCCCATAATTCATGGATGACGGCTGGTAGTTGTTGTTTCTGCCGAAGATGTTGACTATCTGAAAGAATTGTTTTTTCTACTATTTGAACAAAATTCCACCAACCTCAGTGAATCTGTTGAACGTGAGGATGGGATCGGCCATGAGCTCGTCGATGAACTCTTCCAAGTCCTTCATGTGGCGCTTCTCGAACAGCTCGGCCAGATATCTGCAAATATGTCATTCATTTTCCTCTTTATAATTTTGGCTAGAAGAATTGAAAGCTCATTCGTTATGTCGCTCAATGCAACAAATACGCATCCGAATAATGCACATAGGGGATAAAGGGAAGGCGATTGTGCTTCTTTCAACCCACCTCATCATGTAGTGTTCGGGCTGCACGCCGAATGGCAGTTCGGGCTGCTCGTACCACTCGATGCCCGACTTGTTGGCGCGGTACGCGAAGTAATCAGCCTGAATCAGCCAATCGGTCATTTATTCACTTTGGCATTTTGTATTTCACTCACTCACTCATTCATTTTCTGCACAAAATACTCTTGTACAGAAAAGGAAACGTGACATACAGGAGCAGACTTGGGAAATTTCGAACCGCGGTTCGAAATTTCCCAAGTCTGTACAGGAGAAAATTCTCATTTCTTCTTCCTCTTTTATTCTTACCACAAATCCCTCGACATCGAGTCTGGACTCGTAGAAGTCGAACTGTCTGTTCTTATCGCTCTGCTGCTCGTCCACGTGCCCACTCACTGCATCAAAGCCCTGTGCCGGTCTCTGTTCGTTCTGCTGCTGTTGCGGCCCCACTCCATTCATCATCCTGTTCAATTCGTCCTCCTTCCTCAGGTCTCTCATTATTTCTTCCCCTTGCTTGTTCGTCCCAATTCCACTGCTTTTCGATTGTTTCCAGATATGCGCGCGCAACTCGATGATGGCTCACCTAAAATTTGTTTATTTGCTAACTAAAATCTGCGACAAAGCGAAACACGAAAACACGACGCGAATCGAGAAATTACATTATTAATTCGAAAGGAAACTAGAAAAACCGGACGAAATTCGATCAAGGAGAATTCAATAGAAATTGAATTGTAAGGAAAATCTACGATCACTGATCCTAACAAACTATGAAGCAAATGAATTAGGGGACGGGGAGTGAATGAATGTTGAAAATAAATTGAATTGTTGACGATTGAAAATTGTAAATTAATGTCTGGCAGCGGCCTTCTTGGCATCCCTGTTCATACACGAGTTGGCCACTACGATTAAAGCGATCAGAGTGGAGAGGCCAAGCACGAGCCAACCACTCTTGTAGATCTGAAAGAAAGACATTTTCTTGGAAAAGAACAAGAGACGATTTGTTATAAATTATAAATTTCATGACATCATAATACAAAACATAGGCGAAATAATGTAGGGAAGGCTAGAGCAAATATCTGGCCTCATAATGTTTGAGCATTTTGTATCAAGATATCTCCTGGTTTACAAGTTGTCAGAAAAAAACAAACCTGTCCGATGTTGTCGACGCCCTTCGCGTAGTCGAAGCCAATGAAGCGAATGCCGTTCAGAGTGTGGAACACAATCGGGAATGCGATTATGAACTGCAAATGGAAATGGTGATTTTGAAAGGATGGACCTGTTGAATTCGCCTGCGAGCCAATAAATTGCAAGATGCACATGAATATGACCGAATTGAGTAAATTTGCTACCGAAATGTACAGCTCGATGCGATAGTCATTTCGATACCAAATTTAGCCTACTCCTTTACAAGTACATCAATTTCCATTAGTTTTTGCAATTTCTTTGACCTCTTGCATATTCAACAGGCAATAAGTTGGAATAACCTTGAAAGTGGCAGTGATGACGCAGGGCAGATTGAGGCTGCGTACGAATTCGATGAAGGTCGTGAAGTCGAAGGGGAAAACTGCGAAGCCGAGGCCTGAAGATAAAGAAATCATTAATTGGAGGGAGTTCTCAGAGAAGGTAGACCTCCAACCAGCAGAGTGCCGGCCATCACACAGCCGCTGATTCGATGGAATCCAGACACCTGAATGCACAATTCATCTTTCCTGACTTCTTTTCCAGATTATTTGTAAAAGATTGAAGGTCAGAATATAGGAAAGCATAGCTAGGGATAAGGCAACGAGTGAGAGTATGGAGGGATAGTGGGAAAAGGCACTTTCTACCATTTACAAGGTGCCCCTTTTCTGTTCTTACCATCCAAGTGAGTTGCGGCTTGTAGATGGTGAGATGTGGGGAGATGGGTCTGCCGAGGGACTTCTGCTTCATGAGATACTCCCAGCCGATCTGCTGGATGGGCGTCTTGATCTCCTCGAGGCGTCTGCCTGTCGAAGTGAGCAGTCGAGTCGGGGTGAGCAGGTGCGGACGCACCGCAGAGCTCTGCACGCTGCGCAGCACGAGGGCATTACCCAGCATCTTCTGCAAATTTAAAACTTCGAAAAAAAATTGGGGGAAAATCGAAAAAAAAAAAACAAAATACGGCGAGGAAATTGAAAATGAGTTGATCGAAACCGACACTCGCTCTGCGCAAACCAAGCAGGCGAGAAATGCGACTGGATTTGCGTCAACAAAGGGAAATTCACGAAAGGAAGGAAACACGGTAAATATCGCTTCTGAAGCGAATTATCGGACGATTTCACAGCTCGGAATAACGATTTATTTGAAGATCTTTGATACAATGAAAAAGGACTATGTAAAGTGAACTCATAAGGCTGCCGAAAAATTAAAACTCGAATTTGAAGAGCAGAGGAGGGATACACAATAAAGGAGGGTAGGATGAATAAAATGAATGAACTTTCGTAAATGTAATAAATTAATTTGCAAGAGAAAAGAGCAGATCTAGTGGAATGGTTGTAAAGGTCGCACGAACAGATAGATCAATTTGTTTGGAAAGTGCGACCACTGAATGTCTTCTTCTCGCCCTTGACCTCTGGCTTGGCGCGATTGAGCACCTTGAGGAAGTCGGTTGTTTTGGCCCGCATTCGGGAGTGCAGATAGGCCTTGGAGCACTTGATGTGGTAGTGGAGATAGTCGCGGAACGAGTGGATCAGGTCGATTGTGTTGTCGCGGGTCTTCTTGTTTGTGTGTCGAGGGAAGAGCACTGAATTTCGGAATTTCGTAAAGCACATCGCGATACATAACAGGATCTCTTGTATAATTCACTAGCAAACGCTACACCACCATTTGTAAAATTTACCTGATTTCTATATTCCCCCCTACACTTCCTAGCTCAAAACCTTGGTGAATTTTATAATTTGGCGATGATGGCTTCGGCGAATTATACAAGAATTCCATTAACAGACAAAATTGTAAAGGGTTAAATTGTAAACATTGGTATTTTTAACCACTTGACATGCCTGTGTCCTAGTGTGCTTTACATCAAGCACTGACTTGCTAGTCTATTCTCCAAATTCTCTGTAGGGCTTACCGAAAGTGATGTACCCGACATTGTCTCCGACCCTGGCCCCTGGAAGTCCCTTCAGTTCGAGGGGTGGCTCGCCCAGCGAGTAGAGCACTGCGGGCGCTGTCTGACTGGCTTTGCGGCCCTCGCGGAATTCCTGCAGAAACACTTTGCCGATGATCACATCGTCCTGGTCCTTGAAAATCGTGCTGAAGATGACAGTCACTCGATCTGCCTTTGCTTCGATGTACCTGGAATTTTTTTTTTTAGAAAATCGAGGGTTTTTGGGCAGCTTCTGAATTCCGGCAATTTTCACTAATTACTGAATCCCGATGAAGGCTTCCTGAAAAGGACATACACTTGCTGAATAGGAAAAAGATAGGAATAGGGTTGGATAGGCGTATCTTTGTCTAGAAATGTTCAACTCAATATGACCAGCATTTTGATACCGAACATGGTCTACCTTGCCCTATCCCTTATATATAAAGCTATAGCATTGTCGAGATGTATGTCGTTTTCAATGTGTATATTCTTTCAAGTGTATGTCTGTATGTCCTTTTCAAGAAGCCCCGGTGAAAAAGGAAATGCAAAGAAGTGAGAGGAAAGGGAAAGTGGTATTAGTCGGCGAAAATGTTCACTGGAATTCAGTAACAACCGACTTTTGAAGTAAGATGACTTACATAGTCTCATCCTCCCTGTAGTTGATGACCGCCCTCTTCTGTCCTTCTTGGCCGGCCTCTTGAAATTCAAAATACTTCTCGAATACAGAAGCGAAGCAGTTTCTCTTGAGCATCGATGCTTTGTGAACTGGAATCAAAAGATTGTCAAAATTAAAGATACGGTGGAACTGACTGAGTGTGCCAGTGTCCTGTGGGAGGCTGTTGAGGTCGAAGAGGAGAGAGACGTTGTAGCCGGGCTCTGGACTGGTCAGGTAGGGGCCGTACTCGCGACGAACCAGGGCATCTGCTCCGTGCTCCTGCAGGTCCTTGTAGAATTTGAGCGAGATGCTCAACAGCAGTTTCGTCTTGTCGCCCCCCGGATTGGAGATGTGGTAGAGCACTCCATCGAAGTCCGCAAAGTTCGAGTTGACCGAGTCCGGCTTGCTTCTGAATGTTCACAATTCACAGGGAAAATAACGCATTTCGGCAGAGAACTGCAAAATTGCTCGAAATTGATTTTGGATTAGTCATCGCTGTCTGCCTATCTGCTTACCCTTCTTTCGCGTTGTTGAATTTCAGCTCGAGCAGTTCCGAGATGATCCGGTTGTTCTGCTCCAGGAGAATCATCTGAACACGACAACTCGACAAAAATGAAGCCGAAAAACAAAATTAACGGAAAATTAAAATAAAGTAATAAAAGTCGGCAAACATTGAAACGAAATCATGACAGTGTAAATGCAGTGCAGAAGTAAAGGAAATGAGGAATTGGAAGACGGGTTGGTTAGGTGAGAGAAATGTAGGGAAAATTAAAAAAAAAAAAAGGATGAGAAGGTGATAGGGGTAGTGTGGGAAATCAAAGCCACGTGAAAAAAGATTGACTTCTCATCGAACTATGAGTTCGTCATACAGAACACTTCTTCTCTTTGAGATCATGTCAAATGCAGTTGAGGCGACAATTTCAATTTGAGCTTATCGGTATACTAGAACTCTGCTTCACGAGCACTTCACGCCCGCTCGCCCGTCGTTCTAGTGCCAGTCTTTGGCTGGCTGTTAGAATTTCAATGACATCTACTACCTTTATTTATAATTTAGCTGGATTTAGCTAAGCTTGTGTTAAATTGGTCTAAGATTCGTAATTAAATTGAAACTACTCAATTAAAAAGTAAGAAAATATAAATATAAAACTAGCTCCGCCCATAAAATTTTCAAAACTAGGAACGAGGCTTCTCCAAACTTGAGACGTTTTCCATCGCAAATATCCTTTATGCGGTAAATTACACTAGTCAACTTTGAATTACTATTCTTAAGAGTATATTTGTAAGACTCGAACAGTTTTATGCATTTCAGAAAAAGTCTCACAAATTGATTTTATCATAGAGGCGGATACCCTTATAGGTCTTAATCACAAAACTGAGGAAACAAGGCCCCGCTTCCCACAGGTGGGCGGGGTCTGGTCTTCCCATTTTTGTGATTAGGACCCATGGGTGTATCCATCTATATAGGTTTGGTTCGGATAAGAGGCTTTTGCCATTGGCCGGACCCTTGTTACAGTTATTCGCGGAATGACTCTTAAGTCTTGCAAAAAGTGATGGTGTTAATTACTTTATGATGAGTGAAAAATAATATAATTTGAGTACGGTAATAAGTTTTTTTCTTTTTTATAAATATGCAAAATGTTCTTGCAAATATTGGTACAATTCTAGCATCCTTTTGAAAATAATAAAAAATTATCAAATTATTTTTCGGGCGTTCCAAAAAATTAACGATACCCCATTCCAAGTTCGAACTTATCAGCTAAGGGAAAGTCGGTGAAGTCATTTTCCGTCTTAAACTCTTATCGCGTCCATGAAAATGAGCATTTTCTAGTCATTTGAATTACGCAGTCCCTTTTAGTATCAATTTTTATAGACAAATGAACTGACTTCTGAACAGACCTAGGGAGGACGATCGTCAGAAAGCCCTTGCGACCTACCCCATTGATTTTTTTCGTCTGACGAAAGTGCTCCTTAGATCTGCTTCTGGATGACATTGTCATTCTTCGATTAATATTGATTTTATTTATCGTTCTCGGAAAATATTATTTTTAGACAAATTTATATTATCCAGGTAAAACTCAAATATGAAATCTTTACTGTTCCGCTTTCTCTGCCCAATATCAATTGTTGTAATAGCTTCAGCTAAAGGTATTTTTAAAAAAATTATTTTCTCCCACATTAACAAATTTTAAATTATTCTAAAATTTCGTCTCAAAATATCATCATTTGGAAAAGAAAATAATGCGATGAAAATCGCCCATTCTATGCTGATAGGTGGTATTAAGCGATATTAACATGAAAATCCGTTCTGATAACGAAACATTCGTTTCAGGGAATTTTAATTCTTTGTACAATAATTAGTTTCCAGAGTGTTACACAACCCCATGTACACGAGATGTAATTCTAGTCGTCGACGGAACTACAGGAATGGGCACTACAGATAACTCTGTGCAAGTACAATGAATTGATCAGAAACCTTCGTAAATGATGATGAGTTTAGGAGATTCACATGGTGATGAATTTAACCTCAAACTGGACACCAAGTCAGACTGGACTTAGGGTTGCGACAATCGGGTTGTCAATGGCCAATGAAATTACCTACACTGCTTATCTGACAACATAGTAATTCAAAAAACAACGTCAATTCAAAGAAGCGAAATTTTAGTCAGGAACTATTCAACAATCTTGACAGAATGCGCAAGCAGACTACACAATTTGGACTGTTTCCAGGATCATTTTCACAGTTGAATTCAGTACAAAATTTTGAGAAGCAAAAAAATTCAGAATTATCGACTTTATATACGCCTATTACGTGGGAGAGAGGGCATATTTTCCAGCGAGAAAAGATGTCATGAAGCGGATTCTCATGTTCACGACTTTGAGGTAAACATTGTCTCACGAAGCTTTATCGAAAATTATTTAGGAACAAAAACGATATTCAATCTCAAGCCGCTAAAACTCAGCTGATCAAGGATGCCGGATTCGAATTAACCATTGTCGGCATTGACATCGATAAATCTCTATATGATGGTATCGCCTATCACAAGGTTCGACAAAGGAATCTTTCAAAAATCATCGAATGCCTTCCAGTTCGTCCCGATAACCATGTCACAGTTGTCTCATTACACCGAAGCATTCCTGGATGAACTCGTCAATGACGGCATTTGCTTTTGGGATAGTAAGGCCATGACCACAATTTCCACCTGAATCAAGCGTTCAGATGGATGGCCTACAACACCCGCCCAAATCTGCACTACCTCGACGCCTACGCCAAAACCGACTGCTACTCCGACCACGAAGCCAGCATCAACTGTTAAAACGGTACTCAAATCCGATAATCTCGAATTTCGACTTGTGAAGCTTAGATTAAATCGAAACCAACTCCACGTCCAATTCCAGAAGGAGACTACACGAATTGTTCATGCAATATGCCGACACTTTGGGTAGATAACCTCAAAATTATTATTCTCCATTTTTTATTAATACAGGTGGATATTATGTTTGTGATCGACACTTCAGCAAGTATGACTGAGGATGGGCTATCCGACGTAAAGATTTACTTTCTTCTGATAATTCATAAGACTATTAGGTCATAGCCGACATCGTCACTATAACCGCTGAGATGAACTTCGACCACAGCGATCGTATGTCAGTCAGAATCGGAGTCGTCTCTTTCAACAGCGATGCTGAGGTGGAAAAAACGTTTCGATATTAATTGAATATCAAAATCTGAGTTCTAGCAAAATATCTTTAAATTTTATGATGTCTTTCCAACAGTCCCACAGAAATGTCAAATTAAAAGAGAAATTCGAGGTGGTCTATCCTTTGGGTTATCACAACGATTTTCAAAGCTTCGCCAACGACATGCTTTCCGAAAAGAAGCTCAAGCCTACGCAAGTCACCGAGCTGAATTTGAGACAGTGAGTCATTTATAGAAAGAATGACTTGAACATTTTTAAGAGGTTTGGAAGCAGCTTTTGAACAACTTCTAGAACGTGGAAGGGAGAAGGTCCAGAAAGCAATCTTTCTCTACAGCAGCGCATACACGTTAGTCGTCAAGCATCAGTATAAAAGTCTAAGAAGTTACACCATGTTAGGGAAGCCGGTCGTGACAATGCGATACAAGTATCAAACAATATCAAAGAATCTGGTATTTACATCATAACTCTAGCCTATGTTGAGGTACTCTTTCTCGAATCAGAAAATATTCGAATTTCAAATTTAGGACGATGACGACCTATATGGTGTTGAGCAGCTGGGTAAATTAGCGAGTCCAAGAATGAATCTGACCTCATTGGACCCGAGAGGAGTTGTCGGGCCCGCTCAGGACGCCCTTTGTCAAGGTTATTTCTCAAGAGGAACAATGATTTACCAAC
Source organism: Diploscapter pachys (assembly GCA_002287525.1). Lineage (NCBI taxonomy): Eukaryota > Metazoa > Nematoda > Chromadorea > Rhabditida > Rhabditidae > Diploscapter > Diploscapter pachys. The sequence goes on along the minus strand of LIAE01006715.1, from coordinate 4,142 downwards.
CCCGACGATTTTCATCAAATCGATGTTCCCATGCCATGAACAAATCATTTTCCTTCCCGAAACATACTAGTACCGTAAGAATCTAATTTAGTGAACTGCTTCTGCCCAACGAATTGGGAACAATTGATTGTAGCCGATAGGAACTTCGGAGAGTGTTACTTTTTGAACAACATAGCTACCAATTGGGAGGCTGGAAACATCCAGTGCGCCAAATTATCCCTGCACAAACAAGGACAATTGGCTATCGTTAATTCGGATGTGAAATCCGCAATATTGCAAGCTATAGCAATAAGAACATGGAAACAGTTGGTGAGGTGTTATTTTTAGTGAAGAAACAGAGATTTCCCAAATTTGATTCTGCTTCCAATAAAATATTCATGGTTTCATTTTATCTCAAAAATGCATTTGAGGGAATGAGTGAGCCATTGAGTTACCTCATCGGCCTAAAGTATGACGACGCCTCGAAAAGATACATTTGGGAAGGAGGAATCACCAATCTGAACTACACCGATTGGGAGGAAGGCTATCCGAAACTGGACGAAGGAAAATGCGTTGCTACCTATCTAAACATCTTTGCGGAAATGAGATGGAAAAATCTCGACTGTATCACGAAAAGTTCATTGTAAGTTTTATCTTTCAAAGTTAGGAGAAAGTTTATCGATTTTTAAGAAATTTTGATTTTAACTTTTGAGGAAATAGCAACAAAACCGAGTTGAATTGAAGTTTAAAAAATAACTTTAGCCCGATGTGCCAAATTTCGACCTGTGACAGTGAGCACTACTGCCCTCCAAATATGGTCACGGATATCTACGACCGAATGCGAGTGAAGAAACCCTTAATCTAAAGACTCAGACAATATTACTAGTCGCCTAATTTCTATGTTTGACCGAAAATCACCCAAATCCGCCGACAATAAATGAATAGTGAACATTTGTTTTGAAACGAAATTATGCCGTAAAGCGCGCATTAACGTATCTTTCCTCTCGACTATAGAGTGGATGTCAGTAAAGACCCAAGTCTTATCAAGGGGTATAGACAGGGATCTGTAAATCGAGCTGATTTTCACGTATATTGTTCAGTTTTTCATCCTGATTCTCATGGTGCTATCCGTTTTTCGTAAAAATGATCCTATGCAGGATTACGATAGCTTAAAGTTTTGACAGATCTGACCAGGGAAAAAATCATAACTTTTTTTACTTTTAAGCCAAATCGACGGACCCCTGTTTCGCATCACTTTGAATAATACTGACATTCATTCTTAATAATCATAATGGAACGTCTCCAATTTCTAATATACAATAGTTTGATTTCAATTTTGGTCCCATTTGTTTTAATTTTCTAAAATACATGTGTCTTTTCGCAGAATAAACATAACTTGAACTTAGCATACATTAGATTCGCATCCGACAGAATAGTCTAAACTAGCTTTAATTATAGAGTCTGAACATTTTTGATATTCCCGAGGAAAATTATACATTATGAAATATCTATAAAGTGGAAGTCACAAAAGTGTCAGAATCTTATCTGCTTTACTTTCTTACATCGTCAAATATTTGAAGTGATACTTTTTTAAATGAACATAAGTGCTTATTAGAGGTCGTACAAAATTATTATCTCCTCGAGTTGAATTCTTCGAAATAAGAAGGAAACGAAAATGTGAGAAATTAGACGAGTCGTATAAGTGAGCAGAAAGCTAGACGAGCCTTCAATTCACGCATCATATTCAATTACCTACTGATTTGTGTAAATAATAAATGATACCTATCTTTACTATCCTATTTTCATGTCATATTATTCATATAGCAGGTCAAGAATGTGAGATACCAGTAGTTGAGGATGATGACTTAATTTACAAGGGTCTAAAAGATGGATGCGAAGAAATCAAAGGATTTATCGTAATTTCAAACATATTACCTAATCCATACCACGAAGAACAGGTATTTTAATGAATAACTATCATGTCAAATTCAGAACTAATTTTCTTTGAGAACAATAAACTAATAACCTAATAACACGATTGTAATGAAACGTAATTGTATTTTCAAAATTATAAGACGAATTTGTCGAAATTTTTTGATAATCAAATTAGCATAAATCCTATTACAGTTCGTTATAATATAAAATCGAATTAATAATTTCATATCATAACACACTTGAATAACTCTGTATTTTACTCTAATTATATCATTAATTTATCCGAAAAGTTTAACACTATAATTGAACCTTTAAACTAGTAAAAAGAAAATACGTAATTTAAACTAGTTTTAGTGGCTCGAGAAAACATTCAGCAACGTCAAGAAAATCATTGGTGGTCTTTATGTAGGTTTTAAGAACCCCTATTTAGGACATTTAAAAATATTCTATTATTTCAATATCATATTTTATCGCATAACATTAGATCGAAAACTGGAACCATGCGGAGATAAATTTCTTTCGAAATTTGGAGGAAATCGAGTGTACTATGGAGTCCGACGTAATAAACTACGGTAATATTGAGTTGATGCATTAGTTATTTTCAATTTCAAAATGAATTTCTTTCAATTATTATGACCGTAGAGAATGTATAGGAACATTTGAAATGCATATGAACATAAAATAAACCCCAAATTGAGCACATTGTATGACCTATCTTCCCATTTTTCAATGTGCTTCAAAAATATAACAATAAAAATTTATATATGCTGCAATCCTATATGTATGTTCAAAATAATTTAAGAAAAACTAAGTTTTTAAAAGAATTTATTTCCAGTTAACCCGTTTGCGCTCGTTATAATGGCGAATACCGATGTTAGATCTTTTAATCTCGCCAGTTTAAAACGCATTTTCATCGATTCTGAAATTATGCGTATTCCTGGTTTTGGTAAATCTTTATTTATGTTTGACTAAATTAGATGTCGTGTCTCCACATTGAATTAAATTCGGAGGAAATAATGAATTCTTAATCACAAATAATTTTAATATACAACTTTGAAAGTTGTCGAAGCATTAAAAACCGTATATTTATTGAACATTGCATTTAGAAAAGTGGAGGGATCTATCTCTTGCATCCAAGGTTATTACTCCTATTTTGAGCAATAGTCTTGAAGGAAGAAAGTACCTCCCATTTTTCTGTGCCCTACTTTTAATAGCAAATTTTTATCCACCGTGGAGAAAATGAGTAATTAATTTTCAATAAAATTCAGTACCAACTCAAATTGGTCGAGGAAATAATTTTTGCTTCAATGAATCGACTATTTATGTACTTTTGAACAGTTACGCACTTACACTAGGAGTCGATATATGCAATCCAACAAGTAATTTTTAACGAAATATCGAGATTCCAAAACGCTAATGAACTGGAATGTTGCTTTGAAGATTTGAAATCTCTGATCGAAATCAAAATAATACTCTCATTCAGAAGTGCATTGTGTGGTCGATCCTTTAACGACCGAAAGCGTATTCCCAGAAATTCTATCTTTTTATGACGATAATTTATCGATCGGATGCCAAACTTTACATGAAGGCATTTTTATTACTCAAAATACGAGTGATAGGTAAAATTTACATTTAGAAGAGTACTTCAATCCTCTATTTGAAAAAAAAAATCTATATAAGGCAAATAACTAGAACTCTCTCACCATGATATGAATTTAAGTTTTTATCATTATTAATGCAGAATTATTTTTTCAAACTAAACATACTTGATTTAGCATCAACGAGAAGCTTTCCTCAATAGAATTCATCAGCGGAGGCATTTATGTGATCAACAACGATCACATCACAACGTTGAATTTCTCGAGCCTTACACATATTATCAATCCTGGAGATAAATTTTGATTGATTATGAATAAAATTAATACAATCTGCCAAATTACCTTTCATAAACCATAATGATCTCATAAATAGTTCATATTTTAGGTTATAGATATCCGATTATTTATATTGAAAACAATCCTAACTTAAAAACTCTACTCTTTCCGAAACTGGTGGTTAGTTTTAAATTTATTTAAACTTCTAACACTTTTTACTTTTATTTCATATCAAAAATTTTATTTAGAGCGTAAAATCGACATTTCCTCTGGCAAATGTGTCCCTAGACGATGGATTTCTAGTACCTGCAATATCAATTTTCAATAACACAAATTTAACCCTTTCAAACGATA
>LIAE01006713.1:27247-50746 GCA_002287525.1 Diploscapter pachys | reverse complement strand
AATAAATTTGAAATTTTTTGTCATTGTGTAACAGAAATTATGGTTCAACCTAATATTTATCCCAAAAATATTCTTGTCATTACCAATTTCGCTCTAGGAGATTTTTTTCAAATATCTTTAAAAGTGTTTTACGGTAGTTTCTCGTCATGAAAAAGTGAAGTTTACGTCATTCACAAGTGAGAAGCTTAGATATAAAGGAAGGTATAGAGAGAAAAGATGCAGAGAAAGAAAGACCTGTTTCATTCTTGTCTATTTCTTTTCTCTCTTACGCTATCTCTCCATTTTCCATACTATTTCTCCTTTCTCCCACTCTTTCTCTCTGCTTTATTGCACTCGCTCCTTAGTGCGTCTCTTTTCTTTGGTCTCTATTTCTTTTCCTTCTCTTCTTTTCAGTGCTATTTCTTTCTTCCGCTCTTTCTCCCTCCTCTCTCTCGCTTTTTGTCCCACTTGTTCGATTGATCACGTAAAGCCTGTAGCATTTACGGAAATCAGCTTTTCGCTGAATATTCGCCTTTACGCCGTAATTTGCATTAATAACGTTAGTTAAAAATCGGACTACAGGTGCTAACGCGCGTCAATCGATATTATCGTCACTCACGTGCCGAAAACCGGCCCCCATTTTCGGCTGAACGTCGAGAGTTTATCGATTTTTTCAGATTTTTATCAGGATTTTCCAAGAAAAATCAATAATCTCCTGAGTTTCCCGCAAAATTTCATGAATTTCCGTCAATTTGAAGATGCCTGATTATATTAATTTTTGTCATCTTTTTCCTTTCGTTTCGTGAAAAATCAATATTTTCTATCGATTTTTCTGAATTTCTCGAGTTTCGTAAACTTTCCAGACATGTGACCGCGACTTTACATTTCTCGGTATCGATTTTTTGCGCGAACTCGTTAAAATTGCTGTAAAATGGGTAATTAGTGGCGATTTTTGGCGAAAAATCGAATTTTCTACCTGATTCTCACTATAATATTAGGAAGTTAGGCATATTTTATTGGCCTTTGAAAAATATAATTAACTTTCCTTCTTTATCGGCATTTTTCTTACAAACTATAACTTTCTAAAACGCTAAAAATGAGTAGTTTTCTCTGGTTTTTAACAAAAAGTGGAAATTTATGGTCTGGTTCCCTATTCGTTTCGCCACCGATGACAGAAAATGAGGCATATTTATCGATTTCCTGCGTTGCGCACGCGTACTCCTCTCGCAATTACACACTCCGCTAGCGGCATATTTCCGATCGCGTCGCCTCTTGCTTGGCGAGGCTTGTCTCGTCTTAGCTTTCTTTGCAAAGAGAGGGGAATCAATCGATTTTATGGCCCTGCGCAAGTCGTAAAGAACTTCCTGGGAATAATAGGCGGGAAATCGTACTTTTCTAGGAGCTTAGAGAATTTTCATTTTCTCGTTTTCTTCCTGATTTTTCGCTTATCACTCACTGGCCATGTATCTTCTTATCACTTCCTCAATTCCATGCTTTGAACTTCCTTTTTCATTTTAAAAATTTTCCTACGCTCGAAAAGATCTTATTTTCACCTATCAAAAGTTGTTTTCTCCCCAAAAATCGATATTTATTGATTTTCCCTCGTTTCAGATCGAATCAGTGGGTGTGCGGATCGGCCTTTTCTGGCTGTCATTTTGATCCGGTTGTTCCGTTCTCGTGGTCCGCATTTTTGTCCGATCGATTTCCCGATTCCACAGTTCGGATGGCCGACAATCACCTCGGATTCGTGATGGTCGGCGACGGCGCGCATCTGGAAAGGCAGGACAGCAATAGCAGGTATTTCTTGAGGTTCAAAAAGATACTTGGATAGGAATTTTGTAAGAGCACATTTTGAAGAAGAGAATCTGATCATTGATGATTTTTTCGTTGAAAAAAGAAAATCTACTTTCTCCGAAATTCTCTGATAAAATTACATAATTTGAATATCAGTTCTCTTATTTTCTGAAAATACATAAATTTCAATGGTTACGTTTCGATTTTGCAATATTTTTGAAACATACAAGAACACTAGATATTTCAACCCTATTGACTTTATTGATTTCCAGCCTGTCGAACGCGATTCCCGCATCGATGGCGATGTCGGGTCCGTCGACGAGCCGTCGCACGCAGCCACACATCAGGAACAACGACTGCATCACCACCGTCAATCCCATTCTCCTTACCCAGAGATGGACGGTAGGCTATTTTATATATTTTTGGAGCCCAATGGTAATATTTTTGTTCGATTTTCATATTTTGTTCTACCCACCTAGTGATGAAGATTGCCATTTTTATTAGTATATATATATATATATATTTTTATTACAATTTTTGTTACCACATGGTATCAGGTAATACCAATTTGGAAATGACGATAAGATCCTAGAAACTATCAAAAAATAACGATGAGATTTATTTATAATTATCTTTCAGGTGGTCAACTTCGCACACCTCATCAAGCTATCTCCGCCCGGTCAGTGCCTCCGCAGTACGGTCTTCAAGTGAGTCATTTTTGAGGAACTACTAAAATATGCTTCATGCTGAAGTACAAAGTTGCGCAAGGTTTCTCGTTGAATATTGCGACTTTTGATAGAAGCGACAAATATGTTTCATGTTTCTCTGAATAGCAATACATTTTGACCAACTTTGATTGTCAATGAAAGAGATTCTTATTTCGAGGAATTTTAAATATTGGCTTCAAGTCCGATAGATATTCCATGAAAGTTGCGCAACTTTGATAACCAGTGATTAGAGATGGATCTAAATTATTTTGACGATAAGTCCCAAAAAAAACCATGAAATTATAAAAATTGTTCAAATTTTGATCTGTTGAATTCATCTTATTCCGAAAGAAAGTTTTTCTTTCCAGAGACACGGATTTTCCCGAGGCGTGTTGGCAGTTGTGCCTGTACCCGGGCGGCAAGCGCGAGGAGAACACCAACCACGTCTCGCTCTTCCTCAAAATGTCGTCTACCAGTCCGCATAAGGAGGTTGGTTTCAGAGAATTTGTAGAATTGAAATGAGATGATTAGAGTCTACCTTTCCATTGAATTATCTCGACGATTGATTTAAAGACATCTGAAATGCGTTTCAAAGATTTCATCAATTTGGATAGGGAGAAATCGTTCTCGACAACTACCCAATTATAATCTGATTGCAGGTGTTGGTGAAGGCGGAGTACAAGTTCTTCTTCCTGGACGACAACGATCAGCCCAAGTTCTCCAACGTCAACATCGGGGATTTCCACGCGAAGCCCCCGAAAGGAGGACACTCCTGGGGACTCAGGAACATTCCAAAGGCTAAGGTCGGGATTTTTTTTTTTTTAATTTAAAATTTCTTTCAATTTATATATTTTTCACAATGTAAGAATGTCTTCTTTAGAGTAAGCTAATTTTGCTGCGAAAGATAAAATGAGATTTTGACTAAAAAGTGATGATTTTTGAAAATCGAGAATTTGTTTGAATCTGGAAAAATGCAGATTTTTCTTCCGCGAAACGATAATAATAACATTGTGTTATCGTTGTTTCGAAATTTCGAACTCCGCGAATGTTGTGTAAAACGTCTACAAATTGTGTAAGATTACCACGAAGAAAAAGACCTGACTAACGAGAAACTCGATAGTTATTTTGTAGGGCTCGCTAGCAATAAGATAGCGCGAAAGTACAAGTTTAGGAAAAATTAGGAATTTGCGAAAATTGGAAAACTTTGGGTTCCCAAAAAGTTTCAATGTTCCAACATATAAGAAATATATTTTACTCAAAATTGGTGTATGTTTAAAAAAGCAAGATTTAGAAAAGATTGTGAATTTTTCAGGTGCAAAACTGCATCCGCTCGGACAACTCGTTGGTGATCTCGTGCTCGATCGAGTTGATGCCCGATTCGTCCAAATGGACCTGCAAGAAAATGCCCAGGCCTAATGTGAGGAAGTTTTTCCTTATCTTTTATTTTTATATTTTAAACTTAAAAGTGGAAAATAAGTTGTATCGATTCTTTCAGTGAATTTGAAATTTCTGCGTTTATACGATTCTCTTCTATATCATGAAGTTCCAAAATTTCAGCAGATCCTGAACGACTCCGTCTCGATACCGCGGGTTCATGTGGATGCAGGTAAAATTAATCTTCTTTAATTCTAAAAAAAAACGGTTTTTTGAAAGAAAAAATCAATTTCCATGACCAATTTTTCAAGTATAACCTCACGTCTTTTTGTACTTTACTGAATGATAGAAAGAAAATGAATGATGGCTATTGATAAAGAAGGAGGAAATAGTATGAGAAAACTAAGAGAAAGAAAGAAGGCATATAATTTTGCCAGGTAGGTAAACCTTTCACTGTAAAGAAGAATAAAGAAGTAAGACGAGAGCGGTCAGAAAGAGAGATAGTATAGGGAAAAGAGAAAAAGAAAATGAAAGATAGAGATTGAAGAGCGACAAGATTAAAACGAGATAATATGAATTTTGAAGATGCGGAAAAGACGATAGAAAATTTTTGAAGCGAGAAATAATATGGAAAATGAGTTAATTTTGAGAGAGGAAAAGAAGTCAGACAGCGATTTTCGAACGGGAAAAAACAAGCACGCGGCGTCCGAACGAAGGAAGAAAATGAAAGAACGAAGAACCAAGTGGCAAGGCGCGCTTGTTGCATTCGGCTTTTGTGTTTTAAAAGATGGAGGAAAAGAATCGAGAGAGAAATAGTATAGAAAGGGAAGATGGCATGGAAAAAGCGAGAGGAACAGTGATATTATGAAAAAGGAGAAAAAGAAATAGAATTAGGCGATAGATAATGTAAAAACGAGAGAAAAAGTGAAAAGACAGAAATCTTATGCTTTTGAGCCAGCCAAATGGCTTGAGGTTATAAATCGATCGCTTAACAGATCAGAAAATGTCGAACACGATGGCAAAACAGATGGGATGAGGCGAAAAATTAGGAATGGGATTTCGGAACTATTTTTGTGAAAATGTATGGAGTGCATAAAATGATATTATTTACTGCATTTTTGATATTCAATTTAAGCGTACCCAAATTATGAAAATCGGAAGACAATGAAAAAATTATATCTTAGAAATAGACTTGAGACTCTTCCACAGCAATTATGGTGCGGTGGCCAAATTTAAAAAAGTCTCAAGTCTGCTTAGAAACTAATAACTCTGAAATTTGCAAACATTCGAAAATTATTAAATTGATTTCTTTCCAGAAATGACCATGTTCAAATCGGGCGAGGGCGCAGATATGAGGATTCAGGTAAGAATTAAAACAGTAATTAGTAATTGAAAAAGTGCTAATTTCTACAATTCGGAAAATTTGAAAATACCAAATAAACCTGGTCCGATCTTTTCATGTGGAAATGTGTCTTTAGCCACCAAAGTCGGCCTCCCGAGCCTCTAATTTCGAAATTAAGTTTCTTATCGAAAATCCAAAAGTATAGCTAGATCCGACCTTCCTTGGTCTGAGATCTCGACTTCGGTATCAGAAAATCGCCAAATTTCATCATAATAGGAGAAAAGTGAAGGAATCACTTGGGAGTTGCATTGATTTGTAAAATCTAAAATTTTTCGAAGAGTAAACTACAATGAGATTTTAAAAAATCGATAAAATAGGTTTATTACAGGTGATTGGCGTGAACGACACGTTGAAGATCTTTAACGTGCACAAATACAAACTGATGGCGCACTCCGAAGTGTTCAGGGCCATGCTCTCGCACGGCGACATGATCACTGAGGCCAGGGTTAGTGAAATGATTTTGATTTTTCAGTTTTGTATCATGAGAAAATAGACTTGTTAATTTAGTTACTTGTTAGATTTTTATTAGAAAAAATTGAAATGAATTTGAGATTTTTGAGCATAGAAACTTAACTAGGTTTCCCCGAGTTTAGAAGAAAGTATTTAGAATTTTGCTGATATTTCTCAAATCTAATTATCAATTTGTTCCCCAACTCTAAAGTGCGTTCAAATTTAAAATTGAAATATGTTTCACGGAAGTCTAAAAAGGCATCTAGAACTACTCATGCTGATTACAACACTTATTCGGTAAAATTTCTGAAGTCATTAACGATTTCAAAATATAGATGATATGCGCTTCATGTTTCTAAAGTTCTGCAAGAAATATGTAATTGATAATAAATTTCCATTTTATCTGGAACTTGAGCAATTTTTCTAAATGATAATATCGATGTTTCATGAAAATCTAAAATGCAGCTCAAATTTCGGCTTATCGATTGCAATATTTATCCGATATCAAATCTAAACATTCTCAATTTTAGGAAGGCCTGCTGACGATCTCGGACTTCTCGGAAAACATCGTCCAGATCATGCTCGAGTTCATCTACGCTGGCGCCGTCCAGTCCAACATCACTCTGGAGGTTGGAATTGTAAAATATTTGAGAACAAATCTTTGGATTAATTAACTTCGAAAAATTCGCCCATAATGCGTAGTTGAATTTCGATATGTTGAATTCTGCTTGAATACGTCTCATGAAAATTGATAAATCAGGCGTGATTAATGTTACGCTTGGTCGAAGGTTTGTATATCTGGGATGGTGCAAAAGTTTCAAAACAATTTTGTGTAGGAAAGATAGGGATTTTGATAAGGGATAAAATGTACCTAGAAGTACCGCTCGAAAACATGAATATCTTGCAAATCGGAAGGCTGTAGAATAAAAATTTGAAGCCCCTACCTTCAAAGCTGATTATTTACGTTCAGATCGCCTCTGAAGTTATCCAAATCGCGGACAAATACGACTTGCCCGCTTTGAAGGAGCTCTGCGAGCAACAGCTCATCAACAAGTAAGGGTTTTTTTGGGAGATTAAAGGATTTTTAGAGGATAAGGGAATATTTTGCAGAGCTAAAAATCAAGCGATTTAAGATAAATCTAAAATGTTTAAAAATTGAAGGAAAATTTGAGAAGTTTCACAAATTTTGGAAGTTTTGTATAAAATTTCGATAAAATAGGGACTATAGATAACTTGGCGAAGGGAATCTTGAAAATTTGTAGTTTTTGAAATTTTACTAACGAATTGATAGTAATTAGATCTTTGGAGATTTGGCCTTGAATTTATAGAATTCCTGAAACTTATCAAAATCACGTTTGAAAAATGAAATTTTATGAAAGTCAGATTGCTGTAATTGAGGTTTCTTGAACGACATCTCTAATTGTGAAAAGCTCACTTGGTTTTTCTCTATCAATACATTATTTTATAGTCAAAATTGATTAAAAAACTTACAAAAATAAAAGGATTACTCTAATTTGGCTGTGTTTCAGAATGACTGTGGACAACGTTCTGGAATGTGCCGAGCTCGCGGACAGTCACAACGCCGAGCACCTCCTCGAGAACTGCCTCATTACGGTAGGATAATTTTCTGGGATACTGTCGAAGTTTTTCTTTCCTCTGAAAATGTCCAATAAAAGGAGCAAGGGAATGAATAAGAGGGTGTTGTGTATTACGAAAGGACTTGATTTTTGGAGCATGGTCAATTTTCTCAAAATTTTAAATATACTCAAAGTGAATATAAAAAGTTATTTTCTTTTAAATTAGTTGTTTCTTTTTACTCTTCACATCACCTAAAACATTTGAAAAAAAAAAATCTTTACAGTGTGCCCAGAATCGCCAGCGCGTGATCGGGATGCAGGGCTGGGTGCAGCTTAAGGAACGCAACCCCAAACTCACCAACAAGATTCTTGAACAGGTACTTTTTCAGGAAAAAATCTATTTTTCAAAAATTTTAATAATCGATCTTCTTTTGAAGTGAAAACATTTGGAAAAAATAGATTTATTTTAGCAAATACCGTAATTATTTTTTTTTAATTTTCAGATGGTGATGCTCGGGTTCGACACGACTTCTCCGCCCATCAAAAAATCCAGGTATAAAAATTTTTAAAATACGTTTCAAAAACTATTTTAATTCTTAATTTCAAGAATATTCTACTGTTGTATATTTACTGGAATCCCAAATTGAATCATTTAAATATTCTTCAGAAATACTACTTATGAACACCTTTTCGCCAAAAATTACTTGGTTTTCCCTTCTCTTTGAAACTATTAGAAATCCTTTTTCGAAACTAGTCAAAAATCATTTTCAGGCCGGCCCAAGTCCCCTTGGTTGACATCATCGACTAGCGAGCAGTCGGAATCGAATCCGGAAAATTTGCGGAACAAGCCCCCAAAAGTACGGATAAAAATTTGGGATCGTATCTCCACCACTCTTCTTTCAACCCCAACCTATACCATTGTGATCGTTAGTGCGTAAGTCATAGATAAGGGATGAAGCGGTCAAAATTAGCATAATTACCTTTAATTAGAGTAATTAACTGAATATTTTCTTCCTGAAAAATTATGCTATTTTGACCAAAAATCCCTTTGAAACTTGTTGATATGAACATTTTTGACTCAAATCAAAATTCTCCTTTCCTTCCTGATTTTATTTGTGGCTTTTAAATTTCAACAAATATGACTATTTATGATTTTTTCGCTGCTATACATAAAAAAAAAATGCTATTTTTGTATTTGATTTTTTTTGTTGGTTTTCTTCCAAAAAAGAAGAGAAACTAAGGCCTTGTAAAGATTTTCGCCCGATATTTGAACCTCGATTTTTTATCTTCATTTCTTAAAACCTACCAAACTTTCCATCTCCTAAAAGTGTAGTACAATCCTCATATAACACAATAAAAATGTGAGCAGCTTTTCCTGATTTTTAGTACTTATCTTTGAATCTTTGACTCCTGAACCTGTGTATTTTATTTTTTATCGTTTTCCAATTCATTTTCTCACTGGAAAATTTGATTTTATTCGTTTTTTATTGACCAATCAGACTGAATTTGCACTATTTTAGCGTAATTTATCGAGATTCTATGGAACATTTTGATCGATAAATTTCGTGCTGAATCAATACCGGTTATTTTAGGCGGCGCGTCCCGAAAAGAAAAAAATGAAAAATGCTAAAATTATCGTCTCAGGGACGAAATTTGTGTATTTACCAGAAAACGCACTTCAAGGTCAATGCAAGCATTGAAAGTATGACGTATGAAAGGGATATTTTTAGAAACTTTCCCTTGCGCCCTCGACCGAAAATAAGATCGAGGGTAGAATTATAATTCAGAAGAAATTTTTAGGGAACTAACCGAAAAATCAAGGTTCAATTAAAAAATTCTAAAGATCCTAAAATTTGATCCTGACCCTAAACGAATTTTTTTCGGGACTAACCGTCAATTTTTTGACACTCTCATCTTATAGGCCTTTTGAACAAATCGTGCCGTGGTTCTCGTATGGAAGCACTTGTTTTCTTATCGTACATTTTCAATAGTTTTATGGGTGCACTGACGCTAATTTTTCCGGAAAAATCACTTTTCACATATTTTTGATTTTTCCCTGGAAAATAGCGTTCTTCTCACCACTTTGATATGTGCTTTGAAATCGAAATTTCACCTCCACTTCTGCTGTCTATTTTATCTGAATTTTATCCTCACCCATGCAAATTAACCCTAAAAGTTTCATCCGGAGCTATTCACGAATACACCTCTCTGTTTTAGGACGATTTTGAATTTGCATAAAGTCAGGGCTGGATGTGAAAAATTTCAACGGGAATTGAATGTTTTTCGTCATTAGCTTTTTCTATGTAACTTCTTAAATTCTGTTCAGCCCTGAAGATTGCGTCCCCCACCTCTGTTCATTTCGCCCCTCAACTTATCGCGCTGTATGGCCTTCTCTGTCTTGATCCAAGTCTCAAATAAAGTGATTACTCTGTAAACAATCGAATACTTTTATTTGAATGAGAAATGAAAGCAAATGACACAATTTTATCAGAATAATTTGATACGGTTTACTTAGCACCTCTAACACCGTTAACACCATTCAATTCCATTCACCCTGCCTGCTAAATAATGTATTCCATTCTCATCGAAATGGAATTTAATAGAGGCTACAAAAATGCACTTAGGTAATTAGAGTCCAAATAAAAATTAAATAAATAAAAAGGTAACATTGGATCAAATGCTAAAAAATCGAAGAGTTTGATTGATAATATTTTAGATTTTTGTTTTTAATTATTCCTCGAAGAAATTAGAAATGTTCGATGTAAGTAATTTTTCAACAACTGGCAAAGGTTAGTGTCATTAGAATTGAAAGAAAGATGTACCTACTATTTGCGTTTTAATTTAATTTATTGGTCTTTGCATAATAGGTCATTATTGACAGCTTATCAGCTAAACGAACTGATTTGCAAATATTAGTCAGAAAATCGAATAGCAACTATAACAAATCAGTGAAAATCGACTTGATAAGGCTTGAATGCCATTGCAATTGCATTTGTATCACGAAAATTGATCGATTTACACAATTTTGATTATTTAGATCATTTTCCATCTTTTAACGCGCGAATTTGAAAAATGCCGAATGCAAACGAATCGTCAAATCCAGTGAGTGTTCATTTTTAGTCCTTGCATATACACCAACTTTTAGTGCACTGAAATACCACCTGAATTTCTTCAATTATTGAATGAAAAGAATAAAGCCCTATTGAGTAAAATGTGGAAGTTGCCTGATGAATCGAAATTGGATAAATTACAATTTTTTGACACTTTCATGACAACACAATCAGATCAGATAAACAAAGCATATCGAAAATGGCGCTTTGAAATCGATCGAGAAACGGTACTACATTATTATCTTGGTGAATATAGTTTGTTAATATTTAGATTCCCGAATTTATCACTAAACAAACCCCTCGAATGCAAGCCATACTAAAGTTGATATTGTCACAACACCCAAGTTTAGGTTCGAATGAAATGTCACTCAGTTCAATAATTAACTAAAGTTTAGATGAATTTTATAAAGACGTCTTTGAATTGCGAAGATCACTAAATGATTACGGAGAATTTCTAAAATGGGCCAGTTCTGAACACTTGTAAAACTTTTCAATTCTTCTAAAAATTGGTGAATTTGAATTAAAGGGAGTTACCAGAGGATAATGAAACAACATTAATTGAGTCAAATAAATCTCTGGATATTCAAATGGCTCTACAAAGTAAACAGGTGATAAATTCCTAATTAAAAGTCCATTTATACCAATTTAACTAATTATTATAATCATTGTAAAATTTCAGTATAAAGTAATAAAGCAATATAATCAAAAAGTGGAGCAGAAATTACGTTCTCAATTGTCGAATATCACGATGGATGAACTATCAGCTTCAGTCTTAGAAAAGTCGAAAATATATTTTTATGGTTTTCTACACATGAATTTATTATACGTAACGATTTATTTCAGATCTTGTAAAAAAGTCGATATGTACTTTTAATTCGATTACATACCAAGTTACTGATGTGGGAAAATTTTCATTTGATATAGGTTATCCTCATAACGTGACCTATGTTAATGATCAGAAAAAGGTGTTGTTTTATTCATAAATTATCATTTACTCAATTAAAAAATGAAGAACTTGATTGACAAATATTTTAGATTTTTGGTTATAATTATCCCTCGAAGAAATTAGGAATGTTCGATGTAAGTAATTCTTCAATAACTGATAAAGGTTAGTGTCATTTGAATAGAAAGGAAGATGTACCTACTATTTATGTTTTAATTAAATTTATTGACTATTGTGATCAATCTCATAATACAAACTACTATTATAAATTAGGTAATATGCCTAACTGCTATGGTCGAGGGATTTTGGCATACTTCAAAAATGATTTACTCTATTTGGATAGTGAAAAGGGAAATAAAATACTGGTATGCTTGTCCATATTTAAATGAAATTGATAGATTGAAATTGGAATCAAAATGAAATTAAAATTTTAGAAAAATTGTGAAGGAGAGTGGAAAGAATTTGCTGCATTTCCAACAGGCGCTAATATCCTAAATGGTAGAAGTGTCATATGCATGGACAAATTATATGGTACTCTTAATATATTATGATTGCCAGACGAAGTGGCAAAAATAGATTGAAGTTTTTTTTCGCCAATGGAAGAGTATGTGTCAAGTATGCACAATATTAATCACTCCTTGGTGATATTATTCCACTAATTTTTCGATTTTGTTTGTGGTAAATTTTCGTTAATTGATCTATTAACTCGCTTAAAATCGATAAGATATGATAATTGGCGAATGCTAATTGAAAAAATAGCAAAAATTTTAAAGAAACTCGAAAAATGAAGGACAATCGGAGGAAAATATCGTAAGGGAATGATTGGCATTGTGTATATGTGGCTCACACTCTGACATTGGCTGGAAAAGTTGCATTCTATTTGCCACTTCTTCGGGCAACAACAATATGCCAAATTAATCAATTAGCTCAATTAAATCCAAATTAAAAATATTCTTTCAGTTATTGATACTGAGAATTCTACGAATAAGATCTACCAGTATGATGAAAATGCAAATCAATGGAAAGAAGCTGGAAAAATTGACTGCAAGCGATACGGAGCGGGAGTTGCTTGCATAAATGACAAAGTTTATATTACAGGAGGGCATGAGTCAGATATTTTTGATTAATTTTATTCGAAAATAATGATTTTTATGTTCAGTAGCACTAACAAAACGTGGTTAAAATCATGCATAGTTTTCAAGCCTAATGCCAATCAGTCAACTGGAGAAATAATACAAATAGCTGATATGAATTATCCACGAAACTGTCATTCACTTTTGCCAGCAAACGGAAAACTCTACGCAATTGGAGGGTATATTTTCATTGAATATTTAGTTTTTAGAGGTAATTATATATTTGTTGTAGTTATTTTGGTAATAATACGAGCGATAAGGTGCCATTCATCGAAGAATATGATTTAAATCAGAATAAGTGGAAAATCGTATTAAAATACTATTGATCTGTCATCAAATCAATTTCGTTTTAACTTTTGGTCATTGTTGAATAAATGTTTTCATAAACTATCATTTGTCTTAACAGTGAAAATCATTGACAAGACATTTTCATGGCCATGCTCAGCATTTTGAAACTAACCAATTCATTTATCAAAAGTTAAACTGCTATTTGAATTACAGTGTGACACTTTTCCTAAGTTTTCCATTTCACTGAACTCCTAACATTCATCAAGATGAAGAATCAAATAAAACTATCGATCTTCAAAGGGATTTATTAACAATTAGAGGTGAATTGTTTCCATTTTCATACCGGAACGAAATTCCACTAACATGAAAGCATGCTAGCATACAATACTTCAGAATTTTTTACCATGAGCTCCCACGATAAATAATTTATTTCCAATGGGAAAAAACAGCTAAATTAATAAAGAAAAGACAGAACCGAGAAAATGGGTACATTTTTATTAAAAAAGTTTTTGCCTATTACGAAAATAGTCACAACCCGAGTAGAATTGACGAGAAAAATAAAAATTTAGGTTTTCAAAAGAACAAAAACGACACTTCTTGAAAAATATCACTGACTCAAAAATCTTACAATTTTAGGATATAAATTTCTCGAAATCTTTGAATCAGCGATAAAAAATGGGCATTTTTGGCAGATTATGATAAAATTCAGCTCAGAAGAGCTTGGATGATAAAAATACGATAGGTCAGGTTAAGAAAAGCTTACAGAATTCAAACAATTTACGGAAAATAATCCAGAAAACGCTCAGAAAGTGTCCAGATCGTCGTTCTCGTCCTCGGGACGCTTGATCTAAAAAATGAAATTATATATTTTCTTTCAAAACTCGAAGATTAAATTTTTCGTATTTTCTCTTCAGAAAATCTATATTCTCACCTTGCATTAGGCTTGTAAAAATACAAAAATTCGTAGAAGCTATGAAGGGGAGTTTCAATTATTTACTTCCAAGATTATGAAGTAGCATGTTTGTTTCGAATTTTTTTTTTTTAAATCATTATTTTTTTATATCTTTGAGATAATTAAGAAAATGAACCTGATCAAGGTGGTGCTCCTCATCGGAGTCGGAGAGAGCGAGGTCGTTGACGATCTGACCCTGCGCCTGCATCGACGACGCCAATAGCATCGAGCTGTCCCACTCCATTTCTGCAGAATGAACTATTTTATTATTTAGCCAAAAAGCTTGACACTTTAACTAATTGTAGGGTACAACGCATGAATTTAACGAATTTTTAAAACATATTTGTACAAGTTTTAATTTCAAAAAGGATTGTTTATAGTTCAAGATTTGTATAATGAATAAGCTATGATTGTTTTGAAGATTATTTTCTTTAATTTTAACATATTTTACGAACCTTCTTCATCCTCATCATCGCCACTCAACGCCAACTCGTCCTTCAGATCTACGTCGCCCTCGATTTCTTCCTCATCTGTTAATTAGAATATAGTAATCATTCTTGCTAATTTTTCGAATGTAATTCAAAGTTCCATATTTTATAGTTCTTATAAAGCAAAAACCAATAAGAATGATATGATGTCCTGGGTTTTTCTTTCAAACATCACGAATTATTTCCGATGGTTCTGAATATTTAAAAGAAAAAAAAAGTTCTATATGATTTTTCAGAACATTCAAAATCCTAATGTTCCAGTATATTCTCGAACAAAAACTCTCACCTTCTGCACCCTGTTCGACATAATCCGCTGTTGGTTCGGGCTGTTCGTCCATCTGTTCCGGAATTTGTTCCAGCTCCTCTTCGGGGATCTTCTCGAACATCATCGATCCGCCCGCAGAGCTACGCTTGTAGCCATTGATATTCGTCTCGAGTTCGGCAAGCTGAAAAATATCGATTTTGTATAGAATATTTTACTTTAAAGAAATATGGTTCTCTAGAAAATTAAAAGAAGAACTTTGTACATTTAAACTTTTGGATATAAATATTGAATTCTCAGAACTTTAATCGTGCTACCATTTGTACACTTTAAATGAAGCTAATAATTCACAAACAATTCTATGTTTCAGAAATCGTGTATAGGTAATAGAAAGTTCGCCCACTTGTTATTCCGAAGGTAAATCAACCAATGAATTTGAATATAAAACTAATCTGTCGTAACGTTTTCTTCTCGGTAGAAGTTCGCGCTATCATTTTCAAATCTATTTCTCTAAATTGCAAAATTTTCTGAAACCGACCTGCTCCTGTTTCTGGCCGAGGAGCGAATTGGCCAAGTCGAGAATCTCCTGCGCCTTCAGCGTGTAGGGGCTCATCGGGCCGTTGAATTGGCGCGAGTTTTCCACGATCTGGGAAAAATCATTTATTTTTCTAGTTTTTTGGATCTCTTATTTTTAGAAAATGGTTAATGACAAATAATAGAAGAAATATTTTATCTATCTAATTATTCATAATTCGGAATAGTCTACTTTCAAGAAATTTTGAAGAAAAATTGAAAAGGCCACCTGCTCAATATCAGCCCTGAATTGCCGGACAGTTTTATACTTCTTCTGCTTGGCCAGTTCCTCGATCGTGCCCAGATCCATTGGACGGACGATCTTCTTGTAATACTGTGGCATCTTTAAATTTTTTCTTTAATTTTTGATTCTTCGTAAATATTTTCCAGATGGACTTCATAAATTTTCTTTTATAAAATCTAAAAAAATATATTTTTTTGTGAAATTTTAATGATTTTATTAATTGGGGTTTTTTTTATTTTAAAAATTTGATCTTCTTACCTTCTTAGAATCGACCTTAATGTGGAAGGCGGCAGATTTGGGAACGTTCTTGCACTTCTGGATGATGTCCGTCAGGATGTACGAGAAACCCACGCTGGAAATGGAAATTTTTGAAAAATTCATAGGTTTCAAAAATTTTCCTAAAACGATATTTATCGGGATATAATGGATTTGTCTAATCTAGTGAACTTTAAAATAATACACGTTAAGCAAATTTTCCAAGAATTCATAAAAAAATAAAACCTTCAACTAGAAAATTGATACATTTTATGTTTTTTGTGAAGAAGTTTTTCAATACAATAGACCTGCCCATTTTGCTCTAGTTATAAATCAGGAAAAAACTAACGCATCATTGTCGTCGAGAAGCGGGTTGATGGCCTTTTCGAGTTTCATGAACGTCTCGTCCTTCTCCAGAATGCGCTTCCCCGCCAACTCGAAGATCTAGAAATTTGAAAATTTGTAACTTCGGATATGTTTCAAGTTATAATTAAGATGGTCACGTTTTTGAGTTGATAGTTTGAAGATCTATTCATAATATTTCGATGATATTCAAAGTAATTTTTCAACATTTTGGATATGTTTTAAAAAGGCTTAGAATTATTTATGTCCGACCAATTTCTGATCAATCGAATTTCGTAATATGCTAAACATTTACAAATTTAGAAACACATAGCATCTGAAATGATTTTAAAAATTCAATTTCGAATGTTAATATTCGCCTACTTTTTATTAAAATAAAAGATCTACTAACCTGTCTAGCAGCCTCAGTGATGACCGAGTTGTCCCCGTTGTAGACTCTCGAATTGTCCAGCATTTTCCTCACGTCCAGAAGGAAGTCCTTCCTCAACTCGTAGTCGTTCTTGGCAACTTTCTCCTTGATTCGATTCAGGTCCATCGGCTCTTTGATGATCTGGTAGTAGTCGGGGACCTGAAATCGTTGTGTTTATAGTTTTTCGAAGCCTTAAATTTCAAAGAATCTGCTGCTTACCAGTCTGGCATTGACAGGCATGAGGTGGTGTTCAGCACCAGGCAGCGCCTTCAACTCGTTCATGATGTCCATCAGCATGGTTCCCATCGTCACCTCAAAATGGTATTTATTATTATTATTTCTAATTTAGCAAGTTTTTTTTTTTTAAGAACTTCATTTTCTGCTTCAAATTGAAATTGAAAACGCCTCCCAAAATTCGATCGCGAACGGACTTTATAATTCGAATTTGAGGTCTCAATTTTTCTTACTCCCCATTAGTGATTTCCAAAAATTTCATGAGTAATGAATTTCTCCATCGGCTATCTCACTTGAAGTTGATAAAACTAATGAACCGATCCGCAACAATGCTAAATTTCTGGCTTACCCTTGGATCAGCCCTCATTCTGTGCACGCTCTTGGCAGGCCCAGCCAGGTAGTCCTCATCGACGTCCTTGGAAAGTCGCCTTCTGGCGCTGCTGCCCGAGGGACCCGCAGACGGCTGCGAAGCAGAGGACGAACTCGCCGCGGCCGCTTGTTTACTCGCCCACGCCGATTTGACTCAAACAAATTGCAAATTAGTAATTTTTTTCCTTTTTAAGAAATTATCAGATAGGTTTCAAAAAATTAAAACAATATGATTTCTGATGATAGAATGATACTGATCTCATACTAGACAAGTTTGTCATTTTTCAATTCGAAAATGATAGGTTTCAACAACTATTGATATCCAAAGACAAAAATGGACTGAGTTAGTTTTTCATTTGTCAGTCTTAGAATTTTTTTTACATTTAGAGAAAAGTTAGGCTCTTTACAAAACTCACTAGAGGCGAGAAGATCCGCCTCGGTGATGTCGTCCTCGAATGGCTCTGAGCGACTTCGGCCCCCTCCCGACGAAGCGCCAGATGCCTGACTCGACTCGTCCACGTCAAGCACGGGAGAAGCAGAATAAGGCTTTTCGGATGCTCTGCAAATTGGGACTTTTTTAATTATAAATCCTCTTCTGGTCATTAAAGGATTGAAATACTCTATTTTTTCAATGATTTATAAAGTTTTGAAACGTATTAATACAATTCGGAGAAAAAATAGAAGATTTTTAGCCAAAATATAGACATTTCTGCCGGGGATTATAGATGTTCTATAGGCCAGATGGATCTTTGGAGAGGGTAAAATTTGTTCCAACTTATCGAAATTTTAGACTTACTTCTGCGCCTTGAGGAGTTTCTTGCTGATGGTGAGTTTGGTGCCCTCGACGGACGACAGTTCGCCCATGTCCCTGGATGCATCGTCTTCCGATTGGTTGTCCTTTTGCGGAGAAGGGAGAGGTGCTTTTCCAAACAAGGGGCAGTTCCTAAAATTGTTTTTTTTAATTCGTAACTTCGCAACTTTATGAAACAACATACGGATTTAGACAATGATAAGAATGGATAGGAAACCGCTTTCTTTCATGTTAGTTTTAAAGTTGTGAAATTACGATTGCTTTCAATTTTTACCTGTTGGTCTTCATGTGGCCAGTGCCGTGGCAAGCCGAGCATCGCATCTTCAAAAGGTTCGGCTTCACGAATTCAGGTTTCTTCTCCTTTTCAGGCTTCTGCAAATTGCAGAAATAATTTTAAGAAATGCATAGTCGGCATTTTAGATATTAAATAAAACATTTGCCGTGACTATTCGTTGTATTTTTAGAAAGCTCACGTTCTGCGCCGACTTGACTCGCTGCTCGTTGCGTTTGATGCGACGAAGCTGATCTTGTAGACGACGTTTTTCCTTGCGCTTCTCCTGAAATTGGTTTGATGTAATTTAAAACAACAAAAAACTTAGGTTTCATCTCCTCCTATAAAGGAAACATCTTCCTTTTATAGTGGTGCGTCTTGATAAGACTTGCTTTTCCAATATTTAAAATGAAAATAGCCATTTAAAACTCAATCTATTCTGTTAAAGGGTTACATTTAAACATTTTTCTATGCTTCGCCTTTTCGAACTAACATTAGAACAAGACTGTTTTACACAAGCAAATCAGGCTTTGAATGAGAAAAAACAATGTTATTTTCACAAATGCACTCACCTCCTTGTACTGTTCGTCCATCTGGGCGTAGACGTGGATGAACGTCTCGTCCTTCGTGAGTCGGATGCGCTTGTAGGCCTCGATGAGTTGCGGACGCGTCACCACTTCGACACGGGTCTAAAAATCAAAAGATAGATAAGTTGCAAAAATATCACAAACAAACTAGGCTTTCTATCCTCGTATTGAATAGTGCCTATAGATTAGTAATAAAAAGATAGGCAAGTTGCAAAACCGAAAGTTCAAAGCTCTGATGAAATAAATAAAGAAAATGTATGTTTCAAGAGAATTTTATTTAAAAGTTTTTTTTCTTCAAATACAGTTTAATATCCAGAACTACGAGTCTCCCTTCAAAAATGAATCAAAGAAATTCTCACCGACGAAGTGCCGTCCTCGTTTTTGATCGTCCTGTGAATTTTCAGCTTCTCGTTGGCACGAAGACCAGCGATTTTCGACGCAGACGCGGCCAGATCCTCACCGATTTTGCTCACATCTGGAAATTCATTTTTTTTTTAAAAATATATCACCCATTTTCAAATATGCTTCAGACAGCCTTGATAAGAAACGCTATTGGTCTAATTTCATTAATCTCTATTTGAACTTATGAAAAAGCCATTATTTAACTTTCACCTAGTATCGAAAGGACGATGTATGTGTTAAAAAATCATCAAAAATTCTATTTTTAGTTCTAAATATTGTGCTTAGGTTATAGAGCGTGATTATAAAAATTTTAAAAATGCCCACTTTTCCTCTCCTCAGCCGTGGTTTCCTTGGTCTTGTCGATGCTGGACTTGGTCGCATCGCCGTGCATGATCTTCTTCAATCGCTCACGCTCACGCTCCTCAGTTTCGAATTCCAGACGGGCCCTGAAAAATTTTCAAAAAATAAGCCGAAAAATGTCCGTTTTAAATCGGCGTTTTCTCCCAAAGCAAAATAAATCTGCCATTCTTCGATCTTTCTAATATGGAACATGGCTAGACAAAATTTGATTCGCTCTTTTTCAGAAATTTTTATAATTCACCTAGTGAGACAGATCTAGATATTTTTAAGGAAAAATATATAAACAAAAATGGCTTACTTCTCGGACTTAGGAATGACAGCCTTGCCCCTGTGCGCCTGCAGCATGTCTTCCAGCTTGTTGACCATGTCGTCGTTGTCCGAGTCATCGGCCGAGCTGCCTTCGTCCGTCGAGAGCTCCTCGGGGTTCGCAAGGCTTCTGACAATTAGCATATTTTAATTTTGAACAAGCCTTAATGCGAAGAGCTCAATAAGGAAACTGAATCCTAATAGGGATTAGTTTTGTTTGAAACATAAATAAGACGATTTTAGATTGTGCTTATCCTGAAATTGTTTCGAAAAGTTTCACATAATCTTAAAATACCGAACATTGATAAGTTGTTTAGTTTTTCAACCAGGAGACTATCGTTAATTTAAAAATGTTTCAACAAATATCGGAATGCAAAAATCCCAACAGATTTTTAGTGAGATTGGATCGATCTTATCGAATTAATTGAAAAACTATAAAATAAGGAAATTAAAACCCACTGATTCTGTAGCTCGAAGATGTGCTGGCAGTGCTTCTTGTACTTCTCTTGCATGTCTGCCATGTTGTATTTGATGTTGCCGCGCGCGAAGCGGGCCATTCCGGATACTAAGAAAATATGTTTAAGTATTTTTCATGAGTTTTATTGCGATTTTTTTTAGATATGATTCAAAATTCTTTTAAGGCTATCTCAGAGATAGAATTGGTTGATTTTTCCGATGAAGCAAAAATAGTTTTAAAAAATAGAAGAAAAAAACGTCGATTTTAAAATCTTGCGTTAAATTCTCACATTCCGTATCACTGCTATTGGCCTTAGCCTTGGCGGCCTGCGTCGAGAGCGTGCGAATCACATCGATGATCTCCCAGCGAGACAGGGCACTGATCTGAAAAGCACAAAGTTTTAAAATAGCAATTTCTCAATAGAATTTTTGAATTATGTTTCAATTTCAGTCTTTATCAAGGCAGAAAATTTCTGCACAGTTCCGTTTTGATTTGAAGGAATTTAAAAAAATATATATTATTCGAAAAAAAAAGCAATTTCGGTACGTTCCATCGAGATATTACGAACAATTTAAAAGTGAACCAGTAATGTTGCTTGATGTTTAATCGTGAATTCAAATAGTTGGAAATTAGAAATCCTTACCTCCTCTTCCTTGACGCCATACTCTCGGCAGATCTCCTTGGCCTCTTTGAGGGGCAGTTTGCGCAAGTCGGCATTCGTGCCCGTCACCAGTCGTTTCGGCATCGTCGAGGCTTCGTCCTGAAAAAGTAGTCTTTGATTTTTTTATTCTAAATCAGAAATGAAACAAAATGTTTATCAGAATTGGAATTTCGCCTTGTAAAAACAATTTTCCAATTTGTAAAATAGCTTTTCGTCAAAAAAAAAACGATGCCGTGTGTTAATCGCAAGATGCGATGTTTTCGACATAAACCATCTTTTTGAAACTTATTTAGAAAAAGATTTAAAAATACAAATCTAAAAATCCTACTCTCTGGGGTTTCTGAGTGACGCGGACATAGGAGAATCCCTGTCCGCATCCAGTCGGGTCGGCGATGCCCGTCGAGTCCAACAGACACTTGCCGCGCATCGCTGCGATGAAGCATCGGGTCGTGCTCCACGGGGCGCATTTTATCTTAAAATTTCGCCTTCTTTCATTTTTCTAGTAAAAAGACAAATGTCTATTCCAAAAGAAAGTAAAGTATACATTTTCTTTTAAGGGAAAACAAATGTATGTGTGTGTGTATGTGTCAAAGAACTGTAAATAAAGAAAGTGGAAGAACTATAATAATCTTCGATTCCATTCCAATACAATAAATTAAACACAGCTTACATATCTTTCAAAAGTTATATGAAACGAATTTCGATAATTCAGTTCAATGGACCACCACCACCTGTTCCTTGTTTGAGATGTATATATTTTACTAAAAATTTCCAACCCACCTCATCCTCGATGGTGATCTGATCATCCGAGTCGTCTTCATTCTCCGGCGTGAAAAAGTACTTTTCACCGTAGCCAGCGTCCTGGAAACTCAACTTTCATTTAAAGAAAAAAAGCTATGTTTCAAAGAAATGGTAAATTCTTCATGTGTTTTGTACGACAGTTAACATGAAGAGATAACGAATATCATAAATAAAACCAAAATTACTAAAATTCGACCTTGAGCCTCTGTTCGGCGGCGATCATGCTGTATTGCGCGCAGCACATTTCGGGAGTGACCATCACGAGCACCTCCTCCTTCGACGGCAGACGGTAGTCAGGCTTCAGCACCCAGTAGTTCTGGAAAAATCGAAATCGTATGAAAGAGATTCGATATTTTAGCAAGTAAATTACCTGATCGGGTCCTGTGCCGAGTCGCTTGAATTCCGAGCACTGCTTTAGACGCTTACGCACGCTGCTCTCCGCGTAATGCGGAAAGGCGTTCTGGAAATTGAATTTTCATTTGTTTTGAAATGTTTGTTTCAAACGCTAGGTGCAAAATAATCATGTATTCGTAATTCATCGCGACTGATATTTCTATTAGGTACGATAAAAATCGAATATGTTTCAAGGTTTTAATAAAATGAAACTCTTCGATTTTCGCCAATTCTGGATTTGAGCGACGACGAAAAAAGCATATTTTATTTTTTAGCCATTTTATCTTTTCCAAAAATAATAGAAAAAGCCGCTTACCTTGATGTCTTCCATCTTGAGCCTCCTCGGTGTGTGCTCGCTGGCCCAGAAGAGTCGGAAGATGAAGGCCAGGAGGAAATCCCTCACGAAAATCGTAGCCCTTTTGGAGTTCGGACTCGGCACCTCGATCAGGGGACACTGCTGACCAGCCAGATACAAAGAGGGACACTTGCGGATGTACCAACTGCAAAATTTGAGGATTTCAGAAATTTTAGTTTTTTTTGGTTGAAAGGCTTCAAATTTGAAGTTTTCCGATTCTTGAAACATACGATGATGATAATGATCTTTCTTATTTCCGAGATTTTTTCATGTTGTTCTCATAAGATGAATTGCTAGTAATGAAACGATCTAGATTACATATTATATATTCATTTCTTGAAACCCACATCATTTACGACTTTTAACGGTAAATTCAAGCGAATTTTCTCGTTGATAATGAACGCCGAACAACTAGAGGGACTCACTTCAAAATTTACGAGTTTGTTGAAACGTACAAAAATTGCATTTTACTTTAGAAAAAAGGCCAAGCTTTCCCTACCTTCCCTTGCATCTGACTAACAGGAAATCGGTTTCCTTGGGTTGATGTGCATAAATCGGCGCTCTGTAGAGAAGGTTCTCGATGGATTGCAGCGCCTGTCCGGGATGGAGCTGTCCGAGGAAGGGCACGTTGTGGCTGAACGCCATCTCGCCCAGCTCGAACTCCGGCTCGACGTCTTTGCCCGTTTTCTGAAATTAAATTCCTAATCCTCGAAAATAATTTACAAGTAGTTCTTTTTTTTTAATTTAAATGAAACATTTGCCCCAAATAGTAATACGAAATATACAAAGTAGTTTTATGACTAGATTCTGAAACATAACCATTTTCCAATAGAAATAGGAAAGAGATTTTTTAGATTTTTCTTTTAAAAATAAAACTGACTAGGGAAGCATCTGACCTCGCCTCGGCGATATGAAAAACGGATACCACCATCGTGTTCTTCATGAAATTCTGATTCGAAATATGCAAAAATTAGCTGCCATCGAAGACGGGTTTGCGTGCTAGGACCCGTCGAAAAATTAAAACGAACGTCATTGCTCACCTAAGCCAGTCTTGAGGGAAAGAAGACATGAGTAGGACGGCGCAGTGGTAGTGGGATGGGGATGAGAATGAAGGGGTGCTATGCCCTATGTTATCGTACTTTTACTTTTTCAAGGATTGATACCCGAATACTTTTGCAAAAATTATTCT
>LIAE01006713.1:2939-26810 GCA_002287525.1 Diploscapter pachys | reverse complement strand
AACACGATGGTGGTATCCGTTTTTCATATCGCCGAGGCGAGGTCAGATGCTTCCCTAGTGAATTGAATCAACAGCTGCCACTTTTCAAGATATAGCGATTTTCCGACTTCTTGAAACCTACCCGCTTGTAGTAGTTCTTGACTCTGCTGGCCATTCCAGGCTGACTGAGGAGAGGGGGATGTTCCTCGCTGTACTCGACGATGGCCAACTGTCCATCCTTGCCACTCAAATCGTTCACGTCGCGCATGAAGAAGAAATCGCCGCCACCGTCAGCCTGCTTGATCTTTTCGCGTTGCTGCAAATTTTTAACATTCGAGGTTTTTCTTTCAAAAATGATATTTTCGAGATAAATTAAACCTTTTTTCCTTTTCCTATTACTTAAAATTCATTTTTCATGCATTTTGAAATTTATCTATTTTTAGAGACTCTAAAAAAGATTTAGATAAGTTTTAATCAATGTTTTTTCTCCATAATATCATTTTATCGCTAATTTGTAATCTGTGGAATTTCTACCTCCTCCATCTTCTTGATGTGCTGCGTGAGGATGTGGACGCCCTGGAACTTGTTGAGGCCGCCGATGTAACGAAGCACTCGCTTGGAAATGGGCAGTCTGAAAATTGAAGTTTTATAACGATTTAGCTTAATTCGCTTTCGACCAATGAATAATACTTTTTCTGTTCAAAATAGACAATTTTTGAAACATTGATTTTTTCAATTTTTGAATAATAAAGATTTTTAATTCATACCAGTAATGTGTAAATGAAAATATAAAGATTATCTTCCAAAACAATAAGATTTTTGAACATTCATTTTTTAATTTCTAAATTTGACCTATGCCAGTGTCTGAGTTTGAACGGAGTGAGATGGGTGGGGAAGAATGTGCGATGGATGTTCAGGGCTGGAATCGAGTGCTGAATCAAGGAGGAATTGTTCGTCGTGGCGGCTCTGAAAATTGTATCTTTTTAATTTTTATAAAAATTATTCATCTTTAAAATGTGCATTTAAAAATTATTGATTTTTTCTAAATTGTACAAATTCCTTACTTAGCGACGTTCTTGGGAATGTAGTAGTCATCGTTGCTGAGATTGAACGCGTCCTTGTCCGTCAGCTGCTGGTTGTTCTCCATCTGAAATCCTCGTACTTTTAAAATTTTCACAATTTGGAATATGCTTCAAAAATTTCATAAAATAACTCGATTGATAATCATTTCAGTGGTTTAGTTCCAAAATTGGAAAGTATTTAGAGATTTTTTACAATTTAAAGAAGAAACTCCGTGGTATGTTTCAAACAATTGTAAAATAGTTTTCGAAATTCCAATATTGATACATGGGGTCTTAACAGCATAAGAAACCAAATAAAAAGCAATAGATGTCCAAAGGTTCTTGATAACAAATTCTCAAACCTGCTCCTCAGCCTCCTGCTTCTGTCGCTGCTGCACCTGTCCGAGAATCATCTTGGACTTCTTGGTGAACTGCTGTTCCTTTCTGTCAATCTTGCTGCCAGCACCCATCATCTGGTCGAAATCGTCCTTTCTATCCGCAGGCATTCCGTAAATGAGAGGCTCGTCATCGAAGTCCAATGCGAGAACACGGGGCTCTGAAAATATTTTATTAGTCCGACGTTGGGATGTTTTCCATCGCAAGTATCCTTTATTCGGTGTTAATTATCCTATTCAGTTTTACATTACTATCTTTAATAATGGAACGACGAGAGATGATTATGAATTTTTGCGGTGGAAAAATCCCAAATCTTATTACTTTAAAGTCGTATGGCATTGTGGGGATTGAATAAACTCTATCTTATTACTCTTAGAAAGTATCCAAAACATAGCCTATCAAATAGAAGAGAAATTCAAATAATTTGTTAAGAACGCCAGAGATCAAAGCAATAAGAATTGTCAAGATGTGTAGGTTTCTTTAATAAATGGTGAAACGTATTATTCCATTTGAACCTAATATTCATAGAATTTCGCTAGAAAACTCAGAAAAAGGCATACCTGGCAAATATGGCATGTTCTCGGCGTCCCAAATGATGTCCTTCTCCCACTCGTAGTTGAGCACGTCGTTGTTTTCCGGTGGGAACATCGAGTGGCTCGAGGTCGGTTCCAGAAGAATGTCTGAAAATTAGGGAAAATAGGTCAATTTCAGAAACAGTTTATTGCCAATATCGAAATCTTAATATTATCAGTCGGTCTTGACGCGGAAAATTATGAAATTTCACGAATTTTGGCATAAGTTTCAAATCAACTTTAAAAGATAAACGTCTTTGAAAGGTAGATGCTAATATGAAGATTGAAGAAATATCAAAAAGTCGAAAATTAATATATAATAGGGGTAACAAAAGAAAACGAAGAACTCACTCGGGTCGGGCATGATGTTGATCGGGGCTATGCCGGCACGTCTTTCAAACATTTGCTCGAAGGCGCCGCTTTTCGCTAAAATTTTTTCAACTACTGGCATAATAGAAGTTTTCGTTGGTTTCAAAAATTCTATAAATTTTGAATAATAAACCAGTTTTAATCGACTATTTTCTGGCTCTTTATGATAATGGAAAATATTTTTCAAAAAAATCAGGTTTAATTCGATTTCTGAAATAGATTCAAGATGTTCCACAAAACGCATAAAAATAAACAACCGACAGTTATCGATTATTGATATTCAATCATAGAAGTCTTTAAAAATCATGGAGAAACGCTTACTCGCAAACATGTACTGCTCATACGTCCTGGTATACTGCGTTGGCACCCAACCGCACGACGGCATCTTCCCGCTCTTCAATTCATCCACGACCTAAGAACAAAAAATAATTGGTTTCAGAAATTTTATATCTTACACCCAGATATTTTCAATCTGATAGGGCGAAAATTAAGAGGAGCAAATGTATAAAATTTGAAAGTTGCGTTTCAAAAACGCCTCATAGTAAAACGGAATTGTTTCGAAGCTAATCAGTCTAGCTTTGAACACTCAAAAGATAAACTTTTTAAAGCATATTTCAGCGATGTAAACAATGAGTTTCGAAATCTTAGAAAAACGCTATATTAAGCTCCATAAAACCTGCCAAACTTGAAAATTATTGAAAAAAACATAATAAAAGAAAGTAAACACAACCCCACCTGCTCCCTGACATCCTCGCCGTCGAAGATGATGTTGTCCTCCCATCTGAGCAGGTTGACGGGGAGGAGATCCTCCGATTCGATGTCAGGCAGATCGGGGTCCTTCTCCTTTGCGCGATCCAGGTTCAGCTTTTGAAACGCCGACGCAAAACACTTCGGGTTTGTCTGAACATTTCCATTTTCATGAGAATTTCATAGAAACGAGGTTTTAAGCTATAACTATTGAATTAAAGATTTGATGCTTAAAATAGTTTTCTTGAAACATACAAGATTTTTTGTGAATGAGAAGACAAAGATGGAAAATCAACAATGGACTTTCTAGTGAAACTTACCGGGTTGATCTTGAATCCATAGTCGACCTTCTCGGAGGACTGCGGCACGTTCATGCGGTCGTACCTGAAAAAGGGCATTGCTTATTTTTATTCGAATTGCAGTAAACATTATAGACCTAATGATAAAGCCATTTTATTTTAGACTTATCTCGCCTTTGAAACTCATCTAATCTATTTTTAAGATTCTGGTAAAATCGAAATTTCCAATTCATAAAGACCGCCTATCATCACATCAAGCTATTCGAAACTTATCTTAATAGCTTTTAATATGATTGACTATAACAAGGGAAATGGATGGACCCGGTATCAAAAATGTTCTTACTTATCAATAAAAATATAATTCTTGAAAGACTTTTCAATTTTCAAAGATCTTACCAGATCTTGGCAGGTCCATTTCTCCACGGAGCAGTCATGTTCTCGTAAGAGTCGTCCTCCTTAGCGCCCTGGCGCAGTTGACTCGCGTCCAGCTCGCTGCTAGCGCTCAGGAACAGCGCCTGCAAATTCGAATCTTTACCGAAATTGGAAATTTCTTATGTTTCAACTAGCTTTGATAAGTTATTTTAAAAATTGCTGATAATTTGCAGTTTTGAATCTTTATGCTAGCATTCAATCAATACATTTACATACATCATTTCAGAAAATTAGTATCAATAAATCACTGTGTGCTGAAGAAAAATATTTCATACGCTTCAAATTTTCATATAGCTCAAATGCTAAGAAATAAAATAGTTCGCTTTTCAGTTTAGAAACAAATAATTTCACTCACAAAACTGGACTTACATGCTGGTCAACTCCAATTTGGTCTTGCGCCGGAGTGGGTGCTATTTGGAGTTTGATGCGCTTCAGCGAGGGAGACTCGCTCTTGTCTTCACCAGGTTCACTCTGAAATTGTTCAAACTTTTCAAATTTAAAAACTAACAATTTTAAATACGTTTCTTTCATACATCAAAAATTCAAGAATTCCTTCCGTATATTATATAGGTTTTTGCGATAACTATACTTTTTATTTATAAAACAGACTTTCAGAAGAGAGTAAAATGCTCCAATGGAAAATGAATTGCTACCTGCCCCGATCCCGACTGCACAGTTTGTTTGGGTTTGTGTTTCTGGAAGGTCTTTGCCAGCCACCAGATGTCTGCTCGGGAAGAGGATTTGATGTTGGCCGCGAAAAGTCGCGAGAAGCGCAGAACCTCGCTCGGCTTGTAGTCCGTGAAGAACAGTCTGAAAGGTAGTTCCGAAAGTGATAGGTTTCAGAATTTGGATATAAATGATGCAGAGGCGAGCTTTGTATTGGGTAGTTAGCATCATCGTATAAATAAATTTTATTTGAGAAATATGGAAATGGCAATGCCGTTTGAGATAATTTTCAAATAGTTCAGGAAGTTGTTCTTCTAGGTTTCAAAAAGTTCAATAAAAGAAACGAAGTTACGAGAATGGATAATGGAAAGAGCTATAGTAAGATAAACAATATAAAATGTTCAATTTTAAAAGATTGAAATTCCACGTTTTTGAAATACTCGTTTTTCATATTCCTCAATCAAAATGAACAAACCTAGAATTTTCCATACAAATCGGTGTGACCGTATAAATCTTATATCGATAAAATTTTAAAATAGAAAAAAAACAAATTCACAATTTACCTCGGGTCGATCATTTCCAACTGAGGATTGATGATGGACGCGAGAGGGGCGTCGGCTCTTTGCGTGGGTGGGACGAACGGAGTCAGCTCTTCCTGGAAAATTATTGATTTTTAAGGCCGTAGACAGACCTAGGCAGTGCTTAAGTCAAACTTTTCAGCTAAAATACTGTTGCGCACCCCCTACCCTATATTTCTCCAACTTGGTTGAAAATTTGCCTAGATCTCAATATAAAGTAGAATGGAAATTAATGGGCTCATAGAAAAAGACACCGGGTTTTCTAAGAAATAGTATGAGAAAGTGAGAGAAGAAAAGAAAAAAGCCGGTGTCTTTTTCTAACGGGTGTTCAGGTGTTTGTCTAGGGGCCGAATTAATGCGCTGATATTTTATCCTTGCTATAAAAATTGTGAAACTTATTCGAAACACTTAATAATTTGTTTACTGTAAAATACCTGTATAAAGGATTATTAAAGGTCAAAATACGAAGTCCCATTTTAGCATTTTCAAAAACATACTTGAATTTTTGAAAATTTATCAAAAAGAAAATAAAAGGAAAAATTAACCTGCAACGGCACTTCAACGACATCATCCTCCTCTTCATTCCCTTCGGCATGTTTATCCTTCCCAACATCATCCGCTTCCAGAAGAGACTCCTCCTCTCCGGATCGAGTGCCTTTCAGCAGGGTATGGTAATCTGGAATACTCTAATTGTTGTTGGAAATGTTTTTAACATTAATTTCAAACCCGTTGTAAAGTTGTCTCATTTATTTTCATAAAGATAAAGAAAATGTTTGAATTCTGTTTCAAGTAATCTCTAAATCGAAAATTTTGCTTGGAATTTCAGTAAATATCTTGATTCGAAAATTTGAATGAATTCAAGTGATTTGAAAAAGCAAGTTTCGGATAGATCTTATAGTTTGAAAGACCATCCGATATCGATTTGATCTGTGGCATTTTTATCAGTTTATCAAAGTCCCACCTCCATTGAAAGCGGACGGATGCGTGTTGAAGTAGTTGGGTGATTTTGACGGATCAACTGACGACGTTTCGGCCTAAAAATTGCCATTTATCGTTTTATCACATAACTTTTCAATGATAATAAATAATTCTTTTAGAAAAAAAAAACAATTAAAATTTGCTCGTCATTTGTTTATCAACAAAGCTTAGAAGTTACTTCTGATCGAACTTTTAACATATTATCAAAATGCTTTTTTTTCTTTCAAAAATATGTCTACCTGTTCCATGTCTTCCTCATCGCTGTGATTTCTATCGACTTCATCCATTTTGAGATCAATTTCTGAGAATTGGAAAATTTATAGATTGTTTCTGAAAAACTCAATTAGCTCGATATTTTACCGGGTAAAACCGGACGATTTTCATAAATTATCTGAAGAATCGCGGAATTTTATTCCAAGGCTACAAAATCTTTTACATAAACCCTTATATGATTCAGAGAATGGAGCACGTATGGTAAAAACGTTGGCAGGTGTACAGAAGCTGAGACAAAATTGAGCGGTTTTATCCAAATATTTGTAACGCGGGGAAAAAACGAAAGTGTAGAGAGCCGGTATGCTCCTCTATACTCGAATAGTCGCTTTTTTGCGCGTTAAAAATCCAGATAAAAGGCAAGAAATGTGAAATCTTGAAAGTTTGCAAAAAAAATACTGAAATCGTAAAGTTACGTCGTGGTAATGATCAAAAATGATATGATAAACGATAAACGGGCGAACCCCTTACAGTATTTAGAAGAATTTTTAAAGTTAGGTATATGTTTCAATCGCCAAACAGAAATCGCCTTTCGAGGCTTTTCGAAAATTTAGAATTTTAATGAAACATACGGAATGCGGCGTTTCAAAACAATGATAAAGCATGAGAACAAAACGGCGATGATTTCAGATAAAAATTGAGAAATGGTGAGGAATAATTTACACGTTTTTGAAAATTTCCGTGAAACCTATAAAACACTCGATTTTCGATTTTTTTCTGAAACAATCAATAAAGATCAAACTCATCGCTATACTTGTATAATGAGAGTACACAAAATTGGGGCCCGCAGAATTCAGAGAAAATTGGAATAAATAAAGAGAGAAAACGCATATATCAAATCGAAATGTGCATTTCTGACAAAAATCGACGAAAATAAAACGCCTTTTAGGCCATAATCAATTAAAAAAAACAAAGCAACGAAATTCAAAATTTCTACAACAACAAAAAATAGTTACCTTTCAAAGAATATCGATTTTCAGTGGAAAAATTAGGCTTATCAAATCACGAAGAAAATCAAGGAGACATTTGTGACAATTGAATATTTTCTAACAAAACTAGACCTTTTGAAAAAATAATTATCAGGGGAAAATTGTTCAATGTTTTGAATTTTTTTAATTACCTCGTTTTTCCGGAATGTTTTTATTTTTTTGTTTGTTTCGGAATTCGTCTATTTCCTGAACCTGACCTGATTCGGCTCGGGACTGCTGAGCATGCCGCTAGCATCGGTAGACATGTCATGGAGATAGTCGAATTCAGCCATCGCCGACTGCTCTTTCCTACCGTATCTGAAAAAATATCGATTTTCAGGAATATTTTCAGTCTTTAATTATAATGAAATTTTTAATACGTTTCACAAAAGACATAAATTGGCGCGTTAATGAAAAAAGCGATAAGTAGTTTTTAATTTGATTTTCATTTAATAGTTCTAAATATATGTTTCACAAAAAACAAATATTGACTTGTTATGAGCCAGTAGTTGATATTTGTCAGGCGAAACAAGGAAAACTCCAACCTCTTGTAGTATCTGGGATGAACGGTGGCGCGAGGCGGCTGGTATTTGACCTTGTCGCCGAGCTTCTTCAGCTGTCTTTCGTACAGGGCGATCGTCTGGGAGTCTGAATCCTCGCTGTCCGACGACATTTGCGGGTAAGGGACGGGCTGCTCCAGCTGAAATTTGTTTATTTTCGGTCGGAAGATAGGCTACGGACTTGCCAAATAAAGACTTTATTTACATTAATTTAAATGACTAATTTGAAACCTATCAAAACCAATCTAGTTATTTTTTAAGGACATAAAACATAGTTAGCTAGAGTATTTAGTAAAAATGTTGTTATTAGTTTGATTTGATTCTATTTTCTGAAACATTTTAAAACAACTAACCCCTTCCTCAAAATTTAAGGGAGGAGAGGTTCTTCGAGTCGGAGAATGGGCGAGCTTCTTCTTGTTTTCTAAAAAAATATTTTTATTTTAAATAATAAAATTTTTCTATTCACAAATGCTCTAACTTTTCGTTGAAAATGTTAAACTGATGTAGAAATCTTTCTTTCGAAGAAAATTTTTAAATATTTTCTTTAAAAGATCAAAAATCTTACCCGGAGCAACTGTATCCTCTTTGTGTAGCACCATGACACTGCCGACCTCGACATTTCTGTCCTCTTCCTGGCAGTCACCCAAATGTTCGATGCCTCCGCGCAGCGAGAGACGCGACAGCTTGTCGATGTTCGAGTCGGAAAACGATCTGCAACTTTACTCTTTAATTTTTTTGAAGATAAGGTAAAATTGGCAATTTTCTCCGCCTTTTTAATTATTCGAATGAAAGTTTTCCAGTTCAAATTTTAGAATACTTCAAGGAATATTTTAGTTACGTTTCAGATGCTCTATGTTTAGACAGAAGAAAGATATGGTATTAATAGTTATGCGAAAAACCAAAGATAAAAACGTTGAAATGGAACCTCTGATGAGCAGGTCTGTGCTCGATGACGGACGTGTCAGAGGAGTCCGCCCTCGCGTTCTCCATCAACGAGCCTTCGCTGTCCTGCTTCCGGAAAATTCTGATCTGAAAAGTCATAATTATATGTTTTAAGGAAATGATAAATTTCTGAGAAAGTAAGAAAGTTTAATCCAATGGCTTCCTGTAAATATTCATAACGAATAAGATATGTTGGGGAATTTGCGAAAACATATCAAAAGTTTATCTAGAAATAGATGTTTCCAATCGCTTAGAAATGATTTCAAAATCAAATTTTTCAATATAGCATTTCTTGCCAATTGAAAGAACAATAAAGGTATGCGCAAATAGGAAAAATAAAACGACCTCATCCTGCATTTCGCCCATTTCGTCGACGCCGCCCTTGGCTCTGTTCACGGAATTGTGCATGGAGAGGATTTGCTGCTGTTGGGGAAGGAATTGCACAGACACGGCGGGTGGTCGCGAGGTGAAGTACGAGGGCATTCCTTGGTGATGAAGCGTAGTCGTGGTGGGCCCGATTCCGTACGGGAATTGCATTTGCATCATCGGGAGCGAGGACGGTTCGTCGCTTTGTGTGCTACACAGGGCTTCGCCTAAAATGTATCAAATGCATCTTTTGCATTTCTCATTTGTAGGATCGTTTCACCATGCCAATTATAGTGTGATCATCGCTCAACGCAATAATACGATAATTTTCGAAAGCTTTCAAATTGTTCTTCGTAAAAAATTAGTTTTAGTTTAGTTTTTTTAAAGAAGAAAAATCGCACCGGCTCCGAAGTTCTCGAAAGACATTCTCCTGGAATCGCTGTTCATCGTGCCTCCGGTCGAAGACGATCCATATCTGCACAGCAACAGGGACGAATTGGAAGAGGGCATGTGCGAGTTCTTCGAGTTGGCCTGGAAAGTCTCCAATTATCATCAAAACTTTAGAATTTGTATGTTTCAAAAGATTTCGGAATGAATACGAGACAAATTTGATAAAACCAAAGATAACTAATTCAAACAAAATTTAAAATATGTTTCAAAAAGTTTTTATATTACAAAAGAAACTAGCTCTCTGATAAAGTCAAAGAGAACATAATAATCGAAAATTTTCAAAATATGTTTCAGCAACTCTTAAGAAGAGAACATTTTCTGATTTCTCATTCTTGTTGTGCAAATAATTTAAAGTTTTAATTTTCAAAGAAAAAAAAACTGACAAGTTGCTCTAAGGCATCGTTGAGCATCTTCTGGAGCTGCTCCCTGGCGTTCTTCTCGTCCTCGTACTTCTTCTTCATCTGGGAGTAGGCCTGTTTCGTGCGCTCGTTCGACTGTCTGCAAATTAATAAATTAACAGAAAATTCCAACATTTTCAGAAATATGTTATTTTTTAGAAAGTAGAAAGGAAATATATAAATCAATGCAATAAAAAATAAACTTTTCTGCTTCTTTCTGAAACCTACTTATATCTTTCATACTGAGCTTCCAAATAGTTGATTCGATCCGTCAATCGTCTTCTCTCTTCGCCGTACTTCTTGCGCAGATGCTGGACTTTCGATTCGAGCTGAAAATTTAACTTTTTCATATAGGTTTCACAAAACTTTGTAAATGCACTTTTTAAATCCTCGAAACTTGATATAATGCTTCAAAATGAATAATTTATAAAACAGTAAATATTCCATTGATAATGTGCTAAATAAGCTTTCATAAGTTACAGCAAAAAAACGTTTTTTTTTTAATGCTCACCTCCCGAATTCTCTGTTCGCGCATGTAGTCCTCCTCCTCAGAGTCGTATTCCGAGAAGTCCAAGTTACTGTGATGCACCACGCCCTTCTGCTGACGAGAATAGTTCGAATGAGAATGGTCGCTGAAATATTTTCGGTTCGAGAACTATTAGAAAAATTATTTATCAAACAGTTTATGTAAAATGTAGAAATTTTAAAGCATACAAAAAGTTTTTTATTTACAAACCCAAAAAAGCTTAGAAAATAACAAAAAAAATCGAATTTCATAAAATCCTATTGCAATCCCCCATTGTTTTTCTTATTTTCTAAACAGATTTTTGAAAAAACCCACCTCCTGTACGACTGCCCGTTCCCATTTGCGTTCCTGATGGCAGCGAGGTTCTCGTATTGGGACTGGGCGAAGGACTGGTTGCCGTGGTTTGGGTGATTCGCTTGATTGCCGCGTCTGTCCTCGTTGTTGGCCTGTTTCCGATTGCCCATAGCGACAGAGCGACGCTCCGAAGAGTCGCGCATCGGCACGCCCGCCCACGATTGGGGGCCTGAAGGAGTTTTTTTTTCAAATTTTATTTTGAATCTAGCTTTTATTGATTCTTTTCGAAAAGAAAGTAAATTTTTAAAAAATGATATTTTCTAGAAGGTAAATGCTATTTTTAATTTTTAGACCTTTATTCGTCTTTGGCTGAGTAACGACGCTGTAGGGCGATTTGAAGTCGAAGTTCTGTCTGCTCGACTGACTCGCCGAGCGCTCGCCTGTGTACGGCTCTGTGAACGTGAAATTCGCCGACTGCTAAAAAGTCATTTTTATTGGTTTGATTCAATAATCAAAATCTTGACCATATGTTTGATATAAAAATGATCGCCTTAAAGGTTCATCACTTTGATACCAATTTCCCTAGAAAAATGTATTTTTTAAGACGGGAATTTTCAAAACTAAGAAATCTATATTTTGATATCAATTTCCGCTAAAAATATTTATTTGTTTGCTAGGAAAACATCGAAAAATTCAAATACCGGATTATTCTCCTTGTTCGCGCCCTTCCTGTGTCCTTTGAACATTTTGATGAAGGACGACATCGCTCGGCACACCGTCCCACGACGGGATCAGATTCCCTGGAATCGGAAAAAATATAGAAATAATAAATCGACAAAAATTCGAAATAAAATTAAAAAGAACGCTGATGGAGAACGAACGAGCATAGAATTGAGAGCGCTGTAAAAGACGTACATCTCGATCTCTTCCTTTTATTTTTTTTGCATTTTTCAAATCTTTTTTTAGATCTAAAAATGGCAGCGAGCAGGAAAACGAAGCGAAAGTCGGAAAAATCGGACGAGAAAATGGACCAAGAGCCGGTCAGCTCGCTTCAAGGTTGGTCTAAATGTGTTAAATTTCTTCTACTGGAGAATATCATTTCGGACTGAATTTTTTTAAATTTCAATCATTTTTGAAACTTATTAAAACTATTTTCTAGATTTGAAGAAATGGGAATTTCAGAAAATATTTAGAAAGAAAAGTTAAATTCAAAAATAGTAATTTTAGCCTCAATCGATCGTTACCGTCGCCAATTTGTGAGTCGTCCTGAACTGGAGCAAAGAGTGGACGAGATCGTCAACGCCTATGACATTAGGTACCGTATTCAGAAGCGATTTCACCCTAGTTTTAAATTTAACCATAACATCAGAATCAAGGGTGTTCAAATACTTCCGTTCCGTTTCAAAAATCTTCGTTTCCGCCCATTTTCGGGTGATATCTAGTTCATTTCCGAAAATTTCAAAACCCATTTCCGAACTCTACTCATTAGATTGTTAAAACCCATGAACATTTTGAACCGAGGAGTAAAGTAAACTGGGAATTTGAGCTAATTTAGTTTGATTGCAGGAAAGAGGAGGAAAAGCGCGAGGCGAAGAGGAAAATGACCGAGCCGGACGAAGAAGGATGGGTCACCGTCTCGTCGAAGGCCTCCAAGAAACGGGTAAGGATCTTGGAAATAAACAAAGCTCACTTCTAAAGATAAAATATGAAAACTAATATTTTCTTTCAAACTTCTGAAGAAAATGTAATGTTCTTGAAACGTGTATCGTGAGTTTGAAATGATAGGAAATATTTTTACTTCGAAAACTTGCATGGAAAGGTCACCCTACATGGTACTGGATTTCTGAAAATTTGCCAGAAATAAGATTTTTGAAACTGATTTTTAAATTTGATACTCTTATAGCTCGGCAAAGCGACGAAACTGAAGCGCAAGGAAGTGGAGGATCTGATGCTGGGCGCGAAGAAAAAGAACAAGCAGGCCGATCCGAAGTTCTACGCCTTTCACGGAAAGGAGTCTAGACTCAAAAGTGGGATTTTTTAATTTTTTAACGAATATGCTTCAAAATGAGTTCGTATTGAGAAGTTATGAAGAAGACATTTGGTACGCTTCGTAATTGGAAGTACAAAACACTTTAAAAAAAACAAACCTTGATATATTTAGTTTTAGAGCAGTTTTTCAAATAAGTTTCAGAGAATTTATATATTTGAAAATTTTCAAATGGTTTTAATAAAGATCGTGCTCATTTGATAAAATTAAAAAATAATTATAAAAGGAAACAAATCCGACCTGCTTCAGAAGCCGAAGAACTGCAGCGCAAATTCGAGGAAGACAAGCGACGCGTCGCAGTCCTGCAAAATCAACGCAAATTCCGACCGGATTAAAGTCGAATCGAAAAAATCCACGAGATTCAAAAATCGTTCAGGTATTTTCCAATTGTTATCTGTTATCGTTCAAATAGTTTGAAAAAGAAAACTAAATAAACTTTATGATGAGGAAAAGTGCACATTAAAAAATCGAAAGAAAGATGCTAAATCAACAGAGATGATCAGCCTTCAAATTTCTCGATTTTCTAAAACATACAACAACAACAAATTTTTAACTAAACTTTATTGGTGCTTTTGAGAGACCATAACCTTTGTATACGCTAATGTAATTCGTGTGTTTATCAATGTAAATGATGGAGTGCGCGCTGTTGGGAGTTTCTTTTTGACGTCCTTGCGTCATCATGGCGTCGTTAAATTCCGAGCTCGTCGACCTCGAATTGACGACGCGTGTAAAGATGATCCCCAATCGCTTCTTGGTTCTGAAAAATTGGCGTCATTTTTATTTCTTTGTTTCTATATCGAAAACATAAAGCGTAATTAGAAGCGAAAACCATTGTATTTATTTGTGGAAAACTTGAAACTTATTTTTGAAGATTTCAAAAGTTGATAATTCGAACCTTATTTTCACCGCTGTACTTGAGTTGATCGTCCGAGTCGGAGCCGTACCAGCTGTAAAAAACGAATTATTTCAAATGAACTCGTCATAAAGAACCTCATCTTTTCCACATATTGCTCCTCTTTAGGGCTTGAAATGGAACTGTATTTTGAAAAGTTAGGATCGGAATGAGAGCAGAGTTCAGTGATTCTCGAATTCGAAATTGAAATAGTGTCTTGAAACGTCAGAATAAGAACCGAATTTTGTTCTAACCCAGTTACTCTTTGAAAAAAACTTAGACTGAATAAAATATGTGTGACATCCTTGTTAGACTTATTTTGGACGGTACCTTTTGTCGTCCTCGAGACTCTCACGCTCCCACTCGAAATCGTCACTGTAGTGGTAATCACCGTCCTGCATGATCGACGTCAGAACGTCGAACAGGTACGCGTAGTTCGGCCGAGAGTAGTACGAGAGCCCTCTGGAAAAGCTTAATTTTGGCTGCAAGTTTTAATTTCTCGAGGCATTTTTAGAAATTGCAATAAAGTTCCAATCTTCTTAAAATATTTTTGAAGGCGTGAACCCATCTAGAATATTCTTTAAAAAATCAAATGAGATTTCATTATTTAATGAAACATGGATGAATTTGAAGGTTTAGTTGGTGCTTTTTCTCAAAGTTTTGATTTTTCTGAAACTTACCTGAGATGGGTGGTGAATTCGAGCAGTTGCATCGGGCAGTCGCCCAGCAGATCTTCATCGTCGAGCGCGCGCTTCACTTCGCCGACTTCTTTCTTGTCCCTGAAATTGTTTAGTAGCTACTTTTACTAACTCTTTAAAAAATGACCAGTTTCGCAACTTTTTTCATTTTCAAAGGACCAAAATTCTTTAAAGAGTTAATCTTTCTTCTGGGGTGTTTAAAGGAGTTTCCAAACTGACGCGACATGTATCCAGGGTAGCGGTCCTCGAAACTCGACGAGCATGTAAATCATGCACCAGAGATCGTCCACGCGGCCGAGTTCCAGTCGATCGTGCGTCGCCACCGAGCAGTAGCGAGTTGTGCCTCTGCAAACAGCATCAACTAATTTCGTAGAGAGTATCTTAGTTTTTCATCGTTTTCTTTTAAAACGTATCGAAAATTTTAGAGATATTTTCTTCTAATACGCCCAGAGCTTGTAATACTTTGAAGAGATTTTCATCATTCCTTAAAACATATTTGGATTCTTTGAAGTATCTAGCTTTCTTATTTTCCATTAATGAAAATCAAGGCGTTTTGGTAGTAAATTTCTCTCTGAAAGGAATGCTCTGCGTCTGATCAACCTAAAGGACGCCCTGGCTCGCGGTCTGCGTATCTCGTAGCTGCCGGTCTCCTTGTTGGGGACGGCGAATTGTCGCGCCAGGCCGAAGTCCAGGATGTGTGCGATCTTCGTCTCCGCCGTGCCCGGCAAGCCCATCGCCAAATTAGCCTGCAAAAAGCAATTCTTCAAAATTCATTATTTTTTAAAAA
Organism: Diploscapter pachys; assembly: GCA_002287525.1. Taxonomy (NCBI): domain Eukaryota; kingdom Metazoa; phylum Nematoda; class Chromadorea; order Rhabditida; family Rhabditidae; genus Diploscapter; species Diploscapter pachys. The sequence continues at coordinate 11,535 of LIAE01006713.1, read as the reverse complement.
ATTTTCGAAATATTTCTTCAAAAACTTATTCTTTCAAAGATATTTTTTTAATCTTTCGGAGAATATTTTGGGGATCATTCTTTGGGAAACTTTTCCGGAATTTTGAAAACTTTTTTGTCAACTCACCGGTTTGATGTCCCGATGCACGTAGCCGATGTCGTGAATGTACTTGAGTCCCGACAGACAGTGGATGCCGATCCGCGTCATCGTCGAAACACTGCACGCGTTGCCGATCTTCCTGAAATTACAGCTTTAGGAATCGCAAATTTTCAATTTCAAAGAAAAATTAGAAGTATTTCATCTAAAAAATTCTATCAATTCCAGAGTTTAGAAATTGAGATGAAATTTTCAAAGGAATTCCTCCAAACATTCGATTTCGAAGTTTGATATTTTGAATTTTCTAATAAATCATTCTCCAGATCAAAATTTCGATGTTTAGAAATCGAAGCGAATTTTAAGGGAAATGCTTGTCTGTAAATATCAACGTGCTTCATGAGCTGATTGAGACTCTCGCCGTACAGCGTCATGACGATGTACGAGTAGTGCTCTTTCTTTGCGGCAGCTAGCAGTCGGGCCACGTGCGGTTTCGATTCGAGCGCTTTCAAGACTGCCGTTTCCAACTTCAGGACCGAGCCTCCTTGCACGTAGTTGCTCTCGACCTTCAGGGCAGCCTAGAAAACAGAAACCTCAGCCTCATAACTCCTTCACCAATTTTTAAAATGATATTCATCATCAAAATGCTGAAAATTGAAGATTTTAAATGACGTTATTCTGGTAAATTTTATTACCACCATTTCGCTTTTAAATTGTTGATGATAATGTGGATTAGTCAGTCCCAAAAATTGATGACAATATTTCGAAGCATGTCGAGTTTCTATTAATTGTCCAATTGAACTCACGAATTGCCCCGGATTCTGTAGATCTCTGACTTTGTAGACTGCGCCGCAGCCACCCTCGCCCAGCTTCCGTGTGATCTTCCATCTGTTCGATAGGATCTTCTTCATCGGTAGATCGACGGGACCCTCTGCAAGTTTCTCAAAATTTTTCAAAATTTCAATAAGGATTCAGCAGATTTGCGCCGAATTTTGTCGATTGTCTTCGACTTTTCCCTAGTTTACCGCGACTTGTTTTCTTCGATCGGTTTTCCATCTTCGCTAACGAGTAATGACGAGCACATTTTTCTAATCGATAAAGTCGGTCAAATTATCGATATGTTGATTTTGTATTGGCAAAATTATTTCCTTTTCAAAAATAGTAGAAAGTAGGATGCATTGTAAGCTAGAGAGTCCAAGCAGGCTCATGAGAACCATATTTTGCTACTATTTTTTCTTACGAAGATATATTCTGGTGTAACTAAGACTTGATAAGAAAAAAAACTAGATAAAAATTGATTTTGTGAACAGAACCCAAAGAACCATTCACTCATATGGTTTTTATCGATTCGGAATACTTTCGTTATTGTCCAACCATTGTTACGTTTATTTGTGGAACGTCTCCTAAACATAAACTTTCTGAATTTCGAATGCCATCTAGCATTCAAATGCAACATGCTCAGGAGGAAGAGAGAGTAAGAGGCCTTAATAAATATTTATTTTAGTTGCAATTATCCCTTATCACTTTTGGATGTCTTCAAGAGTTGTCTATATCATGTGCATTGAATAATTATTACTTCACGATTTTTGTTGAAAGAATAATTTTAGATGAAATTAATGATAATCATATCGACAAACTTTATTTTATTGTCGACGACTGGCAAATACTCCAAACGTGAAAGTCATTCCAATTTACAGCTAATACCTAATACAAAATTTCCTCCAATTTGAATATAAATAACAAGTAGAGATGGGATATCAAACTAATGGGCTCCTAGAAAAAGACATCGACTTTTTTCTTTCCTTCTCTTGCTTTTTCATACTATTTCTTAGAAAGGGTGGTGCCTTTTTCTAGCTGGTGTCCCAGTGCCTTTTTCTATGAGCCGTCACAGGCAAGTTTCTCACATTTCCCACTTCTCGCCATTTATTTGTTTGTGGATCGTATCCCTCGATTGAATTACACAAACTTTGTTGAAATCTAAGTTAACAAATATTGGGTATAAAGGTATGCAAAATCTCAGCTCACCCTCCGATTGCATGTAATTTCCTGCTAGCGGCGATGAGTGAATGAAGATATCTTGCATAATTCATATCAGCGATTCGAGAAATTCGACTGTCAACTGGAGCTGAGGGGTCGAAACACAGACAGGATTTCAATACATCATCATCACTAAATATATAATGGTACATTATTTATCATACAAAATTAACGACTTCTTTCCTCCAGTTATGTAAATTTTTCCATCTAGCGATGCAGCTCCGAAGGAACGTTGTATTTCTGGAATCTCTCCGATTTCAATCCATTCCCGTTCATCGTCTGATAATCGATATATCTTTTCACTATTAATTCCATCAATAACTGAATATACATAATTACAATAATGAGTATGCTATAATATGACCGTATAAAATTTCATCGCATGTTATTGCTTGAACATGATTAATTAGAAGAGGAAAAGCAGGTCCTGCTTGCCATTTTCCATCTATTAAAACCTGAATTAATTATTTCATGAACTTTCATTCAATAGTCTTACATCAATACGATTAGTACTTATCATAGTTTTAGGTTTCCATCCACCCAAGTAATACAATTTGTCTCTAAAATAAGCCACAGATGTCCAATGACGCCATTCAGGAGGATCTGGACCTGTAAAACTCTTTGAATCGATCATTCATGGATTTTTTGATAAGACCTTTTGAGATCTGCCGAGTATTCAAGTCATATATTTCAAATGATTTAGTTCCGCTGTTAATTCCAAAAATCTGAAATCAAGAAATTATTCAAAATAACGAACATAAGAATTTACTTTGTTCTGTGTAGTTGCTACTTCAAATGGAGCATAATAATTGCAGAATTTTGCAACCTCTTCGACTGAGCAGGTATATAAATTAAAGAAGCATATTCTTCCTTCATATTCACTACCATTCCGATAATAAACTAAATTATTGCGAATCATTTCAGTCTCTTACTTAGCTTTCAACATATTTCTTACGATAGAATAAAATTCTCTTCTCGAGTGCCATCGGCAGATATTTCTTGATTATCTGCATAATTCGCTTGTTAGTCCAGGCCAATTGTCCTAGATCTATGAATTCGGGATATTGGCAGATCAACAATATAATTTCGACTGGTAGATTGGCTAACATCTTTGTTAAGAGATCTAAACAATCACCATAGTATTATCTCAAAATGGAAATAGTAAAAGAGTTGATTGAATGAGAAAGTCTGCAATTAATAGGTTTGAAACTGATCGTTGAAGAAAGAAGAGTGAAACTACTAAATTGATGCTTCGCAATTTTATCAGACTAAAAATCGATTCCTAAACATGATTTATCATTTAAGAATCCTAACACTTGAAGATGCATGCTGAAATATGTAACAAATCTGGTTGGAGATAGATGTAGGGGTTTCAGACAATGGCTCGCAGTAGCATGTTGGTAATTGCCTCTCAAACTTGGGAATTAAATCTTTTATTAATAAAAAAAAGAATATAAAATATACAAAAATTTAAAGTTAAAATGTTAGTAGAGATAATTGAATTTTCAGTATTAATTATATAGACTATTCCTTCAAATGAGGTTGTAAATTAAAATTTACGTTTATTTAAATTTAAACATTTTTGCATTGAAATTTAGAATTAAAAAGAACGATAAAATAAACTTAACAAATACTGAAAGGTATTGAACTGAAATTAAATCAATTAATGCTATAAAAATGATAGAGAAAATACCTTATCATCAGTCAGGCAGTGAAAAGCGAGATTGACTGAGAAGAGAATAAAAAATACGCTAATATTGATGCTGCTGACGAACAATATGTTTTGAATACGTTCAACAGCTGTTCACAAGAAATCGATTAACTATTTCTGGTATATATTTTGAAGAATTTACTTTGAAATTCATTCATGGATTGAAATTACTATAAAAATATTGGATTTGGTTACAGGATTTTGAAAATAAAATATTTTAAAGAATATTTATTTCATTCAGCTACAACTATCCCTCATCACTTTTGGATGTCTTCAAGAGTTGTCTATATCATGTGCATTGAATAATTATTACTCCGCGATTTTTATTGAAAGAATAATTTCAGATGAAATTAATGATAATCATCATATCAAACAAACTTTATTTTATTGCCGACGACTGGCAAATACTCCAAATAAACAAGGAGATATGAAAGTCGTTCAAATTTACAATTAATACCCAGTACAAAATTTCCTCCAATTTGAATATAAATAACAAGTAGAGATGGGATATCGAACTAAGGGTTCCTTTCTCTTCAGAAGGAAGAATCTTATCACTGTACTATAGTCGCGTATATAAATTCGGCTATTCGAATATGCATTCAGCTGAGAAGGCAAGTACCCTTCTTAGTACGATTAGTGCGCGTTTTCTTCTCAACATTTTCGCTAGTAGCAGACAAGTTGCTCAATATTCCCACGTCTCGCCATTCATTCGTTTGTGGATTGTATTCCTCGATTGAATTTTGATATCTAAGTTAACAAACATTTCGTATAAAGATATGCAAAATCTCAGCTCACCCTCCGATTGCATACAATCTCCCGTTAACGACAACAAGCGAATGATTGTATCTTCCATAATTCATATCAACGATTCGAGAAATTTGACTGTCAGCTGGAGCTGAGGGGTCGAAACACAAACAGGATTTTAATTTATCATTCCCACTAAAAATATAATGATACATTATTTATCATACAAAATTAACGACCAGTATCCTCCAGCAATGTAAATTTTTCCATCTAGCGATGCAGCTCCGAATAAACCTCGTTTTGCTGGAACCTCTCCAATTTCAATCCATTCTCGTTCATCGTCTGATAATCGATATATTTTTTTATCCCATCCATCAATAACTGAATATACATAATTACAATAATGAGTATGCTATAATGTGACTGTATAAAATCTCATTGGATATTATTGCTCGAGCAAATCTAATCGGAAGAGGAAAAGCAGGTCCTGTTTGCCATTTTCCATCTATTAAAACCTGAATAAATTATTTCATGGACTTTCATTCGATCTTCTTACATCAACTCGATTCGTATTTTCCTCTGTTTCAGGATCCTTTCCACCCAAATAATACAATTTGTCTTTGAAATAAGCGACAGATGCAAGTCTATGCCATTCAGGAGGATCTGGGCCTGTAAAATTATTTGAATTGACCATTCGTGGATTTGTTGATAAGACCTCTTGAAATTTGTTGAGTATCCAAGTCATATATTTCAAATGATTTCTTGTTGCCGTTAATTCCAAAAATCTGAAATCAAGAAATTATTCAAAATAACGAACATAAGAATTTACTTTGTTCTGCGTAGTTGCTACTTCAAATGGCTCATACCAATTGCGGAATTTTGCAATCTCTTCTACTGAGCAGGTAAATGAATTGAACAAGCATATCCTTCCTTCATTTTCACCATCACTCCAATAATAAACTAAATTATTACGAATTGTTTCCAAGTCTCTTACTTAGCTTTCAACATAATTTCTTACGATAGAATAAAATTCTCCCATCGAGCGCTGTCGGCAGATATCTCTTGATTATTCGCATCATTCGCTTGTTAGTCCAGGCTAATTGCCCCAGGTCTTTGAGTTCGGGATATTGGCAGATCAACAATATAACTTCGACTGGTAAATTGGCTAACATCTTTGTTAAGAGACTTAAACAATCACCATAGTATTATTTCGAAATGAAAATAGTAAGAGTATTGATTAAATGAGAAAGCCTGCAATTAATGCATCACGCTGCTTTTTTTGTCCTCTCCTCCTTTTCGCTCCGCTCACTTCTGCAATGCGCAGGTGCGAAAGGGAGAAAAAATCGATGAAAGGAATGAAAAGCGAAAAAGGAGGGGAATTTATTGTCGATCAGAAAAACGCAATTAAAACAGTAAAAAAGTTAATTACACCCAATTATCTCGTTCAAATATCAAAATAGAAGAAATTTTCGAAATTTTGAGATCGAACGCGCGCAGGAACTCGCCAGGAGAAGCGCTTGGGGAAGACCAGAATGTCAGGGACGCGATTTTTCTCTTAAAATCATCCGATTTCTGCTAAAAATTTTTATTTTACGCGATTCCAGGCTATTTCAAATGCTTAAATAGTTGAAAGGCGTCAGTGGGCATCGATTGAATATGAAATTAGCCTGGAGCGCCACTTCTGAACCACAGCAGGGACGCGAAAACGTACAAAATCCTTATTAGCCATTCTATGGAAATCAGTAAAATGGCTTGGCACAGCCCTCAAAATTATTTTCCTGGAAATGGGTCCGAACAATGTAATCGAGGGTGGAGAATCCGAAAATCGGGGTCCCGAAGCTCGGATGCACGTTGTTTACGCTGTAACGAATGTCGTACTGAAAAATGTTTAAATCGTCCAGAAGCATAAAAACCGATCAACACCTATATCAAATGCAGCTCGACGAGCTGAGTAAAAATATGTAAGAAATTTTCAAAAATTCATAGCTTCCTATGTGTGTGTGTGTGCATATTCTAGAATAAGTTCTGGAACAAAAGTTGATAAACTTGAAGAGTTCTACAAGATTTTACGAAAAACTCCGACGTTAACTCACATTACTCTTGTAAACACAGGACGGGTATATAGGGTAACTCTTCCCGTCAAAAATAATTTTAAACATTCCCTTGTTATTTTTACATTATTCTCCTACTCAAGATCTACAAAATAAAGAAAGAATCATTCAATTTGGTCTGATACACGGAGATATGAATTTTCGAACATTTTCTTAGATATGAAAAATTAGCTTTTCACAAAACAGGTGGTTTTATGGGTGTGGGTAATTGGTTTCGACTCGAGAGTTATACCAAACAAAACTATAACGTAGGGAGAGTACAATAAAAAAGATCGTACTCAATTTGGATGAAAAATAAAAAAGTTATTTAAAAAGTAAATTAGGAAGATAAACTTAAAACACCTTGTACATTGATAACGGGAATAAATTAGACTAAAAGAACGAATAATTTGAAGGTATTTTCCTTAGAAAAATACGATTGTAATAACTAGTCATTAAGAAGAAGAAAAATGACTAATTTTGAGCCGATTATCTTGTAGTAATTATTGAAAAATCTACCTTCCAGTAAAAAATACTTTTAATGGAGAAATAATTATGACATTTATTATGCGAAAGTTAGTGATCATTTAAAAGCGCATTGCTCTACCTTCCTTTGAAAAATTCGCACTTTTTGGAGAAAGAAGTGCGACTTTTTAGGCAAAAAATACCGCCACTGACTAATTATCAAAGCTAGCTTCATTCTTTATATCGAAAATTCTGGTTTAATGGAGATTCAAATCCGGCATGAAATGATTTTATTGAATGCACACATTAGAAATGCAATACAACAATAATTTAACACAATATTTATGAATAAGATCTTCAGTTATGGAGAAATATCAAAATGGCGCCTTGCATACACCCCCCTTGATAGTATGATCGCTCGGTTTTATCACGCAGTCCGCCAAGAACCATTCTCCAGTGTAGTTACCACTTATGTCCAAGTCAAGGCCAATCATCTAATAGATAATTTTAAATTTGACATAGAATGATTGAAAATACTAACAACTCCACAGCAATTGCCACTCTCGCATCTATGCTTGCCAAACGTTCCCTCTTCATTGTGCCAATTCGTATATTGAAGCGGGCTAAACTTCGTACTTTATTACGTACAAGCAATCAGTTTATTTCAACGTCTAAGAAACATCATAATTTTATAGCAAGTTTAATGATTATTTAGAGGCCTAGTTTTTCCCCACTCTAGTCTCTCCAAGAGTTTTGATTCAGACGCATATTCCGATTATTTCTAGCGTTTTAGTGAGGGAAATTTCAGTTTAATAAAAATAATACATACGAATTATCGGTCCAGGTGACATTATTGACCGAGCTTCCGACGAGTCCTATCCATGTTGTAACTCCAAACATCAACTCAACTATAAAAACAATTAAGAGTGAATGTCAGGAAAACCAAAGTCTTAGCAAAGGGGGTATTTCAAAGGGTCCGTCGATTTGACTGATTTTCACCTATATTGTTCAGTTTTCCACGCTGATCATCATACTGTAGTTTATTTTTCATAAAATTATCATATGCAGAATTACGGTAGTTTAAAGTTTTGACAGATCTGACCTCGGAAAAAAATCATAACTTTCTTATTTCCAGCTAAATTGAATTATTCTTTTTTATTTTGTAGATATTGAGTAGGAGAATAATCTAAAAATAAAAATAAACTTTTTAGAAATTAATTTTGGCGGGAAGTTGTTGATCATAGCAGGTGGTCGTAGTCACGTTATTTGTAGCTTTTCATGGACTATCCAATGCTGAAAACCCCGTTCGATTTGGTCCACAAATAAGAAAGTTATGATTTTTTTTCCCGAGGTCGGATTTCTCAAAGCTTGAAGTTACCGTAATCCTGCATACGATAATTTTTACGAAAAATAAACCACGCCATGATGGTTAGCGTGAAAGACTGAACAATATATA
>LIAE01006712.1:0-44256 GCA_002287525.1 Diploscapter pachys | reverse complement strand
TATGCTCTCTGACTGTTCAATAGTCTGAATCTTGTCATTTCAAGTCTTATAAAATGACTTGTTATTTCTGAACTCCTTCATTCTGGTATTTTGAAGTTGTTTTAAAGATTATTTTGATTTCAGAAAATCCGCAACCGCGAGTCCAGATCCAGGCTTATCCGAGAGGATGAAAACGACGAGTCTGATGAAGAAGAGGGCGGAAAGTAAGAAATTTTAAAAAATTTACTTTCAAACAAAAAAATTCAGGTTCTACTCGTCGAAGTCTCTTCTGAAAGCTGAAGAGGAAAGGAGAAGGGAAGAGCAGCAAGAGTTTCTGCAGAGGGAACAGGTCATTTTATTTTAGTTTCAGTTAAAAATATAGAAATAAAGAGTATTTTAAAGTAAAAATCGAAAAATTAAAATAATTTTAAAAATGGATTCTCAGGGAGACGAGGATGAGGACAACGAGATCGACGAGTGGGAAAAGCAGCAGATCCTCAAGGCGATCAGGAAGGATACGGTAGGCTATAGTGATCCCAATTTTCAAAAATAAAAGAAAGTTTCAGATCCGTGAATACCAGAAAGAGCACATGCAGACGAACAGGCTTTTCGAGAAGAAACATGCAATTATTCAGGTAAAGTTTTGAGAAAAAAGTTGGTTGTTTTCTAATTTTTATCAAAAATACTGCAAGAAAGCGATAGAAAGTCGTTAAAGAATACAAATTTGCAGGATGAAAACCGCGAGCCCGAAGCGATGGACATCGATATAGACTACGGCGATATTTTCGCTGAAAATGTCCCGGCAAAAAGCACAAGTTCGACAGGACCGCCTATTTCGGGATTGGGAGTCATCACGGTATAGTGCAGTCCTTTCTCAATTTCAATTTATACCCAATCTTTCTTTCTTTAAGATAACAAATGTAGTGTTGCCATAATTAAAGGGCTAAAAATGATAGAAATATGAAATTTTAGACGGCAATTAATAAAAATAGTACCACAAACATTTAACGAATGTGCATATTTTGACCCAATTTAGAAAACAATAGCTTATCTATAGAATATAGGATAAGAATTTAATAATAGAATTCTGGGTATCAAACTTTTCAGCCCAAGAAATTCATATGATAATCTTATAGACTTTCGGTATTACTTTTATTAATTACCTTTCAGACCGAGGATATCATGGCCAAGCTGAAGTTGCGGATTGAGGCGAGGGAAGAAGCCTTGAATAAAAGGAGATACGATGTGGAACAGATGAAAAAGCACATCGAGGAGAACAAGGAAACCATGGACAAACTCAGAATGGAAGTGCCCGATTTGGAGCAGAGATACAGGATGTATCAGGTATTTTTTTTATTTTCTAAAAAAATCTGAAAATTTATAATTGTGATGAAGTACAGAAAATGGTTTGAATACGACACGATATTTCTGATTTAACCAAGATTTGATGAGGATAAGGAGCAAACTTATTTTCATATGGCACAACATTTCTGAATCGCCATTCTTCTTTATAAAATTCGAATTTCAGGAACTCCGCTCCTATTCCTGGCTGCTGCTGAACTTCCTCAATGAAAAAGTGCAAGAAATCAACGCCCTCGCTGACAAATCGATTCAACTCAAAAAGGGCAGAAGGGATCGGCTCAAAACCCGGAGGAGGATGGACGTCAAGGATCAATACACGGAATGTACAGCGGCTGCGGCTGGGAAGAATGTTCAGGTACGGGGAATTTCGTTTTTCTTCTTTTCAAAATTTCACTTATTCTTTGCACAACTCTCCTAAAAAACGATATAACTTTCCAAGAAACTGACTTGACGATTCCAAATAAAAACGATTAATTTTACTCATTTGAGTTGATTCGAGTCGGGGACCACGGATTTCGAGCCAGTGAGCGAGAAAATCGTCGGTCTCGTCGGCGAATCGAAAGAGAGAAGACGCTGGCTGGAATTTCGCATGAAGACGGATTCAGCACTGACGATGAAGAGGCCACTTCTCAGCAGATCAACGATAATGCGGAAAAATGTTTGCGAAATATTCATTGTTCTTTTATCAGCACCTAAAATTTTAGGTGAAGTCGAAGCCACTGCGTCGACAATGTTCGCTGAAGCGAGAGAGGAATTCTCCATGTTCAGCAAGGTTTTAGAGAGGTAAATTAGAAATTTTAGGAAAATTATAAGATTCCGATAAAATTAATAATTTCAGAATGATGGACTGGCTCGCCGTCGATCAGCGTGCTTTCGAGAACGCGTACGCTCAACTGTTCATTCCCAAACTCGCCTCCCCATATGTCCGTCTCCAACTCATTGCGGCCGATGTTCTAAATGTAGGATTTCGATCTTTTGTAAAATTCATCAGTTCACCATGACCATCGTTTATGAAATTCGCCAGTTCTTTTTCTTTTTCCATCATACCCTACCCTCAAAACTTGGTGAATTTTACAAGGTGCCTTGTTTTTTTTATTTTCCTGAAAATTCAAATTTCAGTCCCCGAACTTCCGTCTGAATTCGATGTCCTGGTACCTGGACGCGCTGCAAGTGGCCGAGTCGAATTCGGAATTGGACCAAGAACATCCCATCGTTGTAGGAATCATCCCAGCGATCGTCGAAAAAGTCGTCGTACCGTTTTTAGTCGGTTAGTTTTTGAAAATTTACTATCTTATTTTTTGAGAAAAAATTTCAAAACAATGAAAAATTTGATTGCTAAATTGAAAGAAAATGATATTTTTTCAGACGTAGTGACAACTGAATGGGACCCCCTGTCCCTGTCGCAAACCAATCGTCTTGCCCAGATTCTGAACGATCTGCACGTCTACCCGACGCTGACTCGCAAATCGAGGCCTTTCCTGAAGCTGCTCGAAGCCGTCAGGACGAGAATCGACGAGGCCGTCAAAAACGACGTTTTCATTCCCATGTTCTCCAAACAGTCAGATTTTTATTCGTTTTATTTTTCGTTCAAAAAAGTGAAACTTTTTAGATCCTTGGAAAACCCGAATACGGGCTGCAAGTCTTTCCTGGACAGACAGTATTGGACTAGTATCAAGGTTGGAATTTTGAAAAATGAAAAAAAAATTAAAGCAAAAACAAAACTCTAAACTCTTCTTTTTCTTCGCTATTTTCTTGAGTAGTGTATTTCAAAAGTTGCTCATTATTTTGAAAAACATTAAAAAATTTTCAGTTGGTTCGTTCCATCGCTCTTCTGAAGGAATTCCTGTCTCCCGGAGCTCGTTTCGAATTGGCGATCGAGAAAATCATCAATCCGACTTCAATGTTGGCGCTGAAGCTGGGAGTCCAAAATGATCAGGCCTGTGAGAGAAAGGTAAGCCTTTTCCACTTGAAAATATGCAATAGTAAATGTTCCAAGGGAAAATTAGAGGAAGTTATCAATCTTATTTTGCCTACTTGTTCATTTTGTCTGATATTAATATCTTCAAGAAGGAATATTTGAAACTAGAGAGAAAATGATCTGTTTTTTAAGGAGTGGATTTTCTAGTTTTATGGTTTTCTTTTTCAGGTACAAACCCTTCTAAACGAATTGACGCCGGATTTGTTGGCGATGGGCGGCATGACTTCCTACGCGGGAATCATCACTTGCCTCGAACAAGTTGCTGAACAGCAAAAGGCTGCTGGAAGGTAGGGATTTAGTTGGCATTTTTCGAGGAAAAAATTATTCTTCGCCAAAACTAGACAATAAACACATTGCGATAGAAGCTGTTTTCGGTTTTTAAATTGAAGCCAATTTCCTTTATGCAAAATTTATTCTTTTTACGATGTTTATCGAAACTCATTAAAAGGCGCAGTGAATATATTTTATTTTTAGGTCCTTCCACAAAGACATTCGGAAAATGTTGGACAAGCTCCGGAAATAATTTATCTCACTTTTGAGTACTTATTTGCTACTCCTTCTCTACTTTTCTTGAATAATAAAAGATCGAGTTTTTTTTTTTAATTTTTCATGAAAAGATCGTTTGAAAACGACGGGATATCTTTGATTTTAAAAAAATTATATTTTTAAAGAGATTCAAATTTTTGGATGAGTTCTCAACCAAAGCCGCAGCGCTATTCGAGTATTCGGCAAGCTGCCGAGGTCCTCATGCAGAGACTCGACCCGGAATTCAAACCGAGTTTGAGGTAGGAAATGTTAAAAATCTAAAAAGTTCTTAAGTTTTCATGTTTCTCTGAAAGATTTTTACAATCTTTGAAGAAAATTGATTCTGATTTGTTAAAGATTCTAGTTTTTTTGGAAAAAGACAACTTGAAGGATAAAATTTCCAGGCCAAAACCATTCGAAGCGGTCGAAGTCTCCAATATTCCTTTGCCGCCTTCAAAATCGGAAAATCCGATGAAAGAGGATGACGAGGTGCAAATCATCGAACCAGAAAATAAGAACGGCTCTGGCACACAACCACTCGACCAAGGAGCATCGTCCTCGAAGGACTTCATTTCGGACTATCCCGCATTCGAGTCTTTCGACAACAATATTTCCGCTTCTAGGTAATTGCAATTCTTTCAAATTTTGAAAAAAAAATAAATTGTAATAATTTTCTTTTCTAAAAGAATAAATTGAATTGTATTATTTTTCCGAGAATTTATCAAAAAGTCAAGTTTATGATTTTTTTTTCCCAAAAACGATGAATTCCAATTTGAGCGCGATGATAAAATTCGAAGCGGATGCCCGAATGGGGGATTTAATCTACGTTCGCGTGAAGAAGTGCGACGCGGCTGGCGCCTACGTCAAACCACTCTGCTATGCGAAACGGATAAAACGAGATTTGGAATGGCTGAATATACAGGTTGGATTTTTTCATGAAATCTCGAAAAAACGGTACCTGAAAATACTCTTCTTTTTGGCTTCTCTTTCTTTGTTATTTTTATTTTTTAAATAAAATGGCCTAATAATTTTTTTAAATTTGAAATTTTTCAGATCATAACTCCCCTCTCGGCCCTAGACAGAAGAGTCAGCATCGGAGAGTACATCCTGGCCAAAATTGTTGCTATTCGCCCCGTCCAAATCGCCCTTCAATTACAAGTAGGATAAATTACGAGAGTGATGTGTTTCAAATTGAATGTATTTGCAAAAAACTGACGAGAAAAGAGCAAGAAATGGCAAACATTGCAAATCTTTCCATGTTGAGGCCTCCACACCGCAGATGACCGATAAGGCATTGCCCAAGTATTTCAGGTTGGACAATTTATTTAAAAAAAAGAATGAAACAGTTTTTAGAAAATCAAATAAAAAATGTTCAGAATTTTTGCAATTGCTATATTACGGAGTGTCTTTTCCACACTTTCTTTTAAATTTCATCCCCTTGTTTATCTCTATCGAATTCTCCATTTAGTAATTGTCATGAAATTTTAAAAATCGATCATTTTTCCAGAGAAGTGCGAGAACTGGGCTCGTCGGGGCCATCTTCTACATCTTCGTCCTCTGCGTCTCTGCCCTACTTCTGGGTGTACATGGAGGAGCGGCCAAACACTCGGAATCCCTACCTGGAGACGATCCTCGGAATGCCCGAACGCTCTGTCCATTCTCTGCTGCAGATCAACTGTCTCGATCAGGTTAACCTAGTCATAGAGCTAATCTGGAAGATGCAAGGAAATAACAGGATCGACTCGAAACCGCTGCGATCCTCAGGAAACGGCAGGATGCCGAATTGGCAATGCAGTCTGTTGTTAAGTTAAGCATTTTTTATAATTACTTTATCCCCGGGAAAATATTTTGAATACAAATTCTATTTCTATTTTTTCTCAGGAAAATTTACATTTTCCGGAAATAATTTATCTTGAAAAAATACTATATTTTCAAAAATATTGATCTTATTTTTAGGGAGTAGAAGCGATGAAATCTGGGAACCGTCTTGGCGCTTTGCAACATTTCAACCACGCTCTGTCGATCGATGAGAAATGTGTGGATGCGCTCGTTGCGAGGGGAGCGGCGTACGTGATATTTGAAATTTTGAAAATGTACATTTTTCCAGCTATTCAAATGATGGTCATTTCGCCAAGGCAGAGGAGGATTTCGACAAAGCGCTGTCCATTCAGCCAGATCATCAAAATGCCAAAATCTACATGGTCGAGACGCTCATCAGTCACGCCAATTTGTGAGTTTGAAAAGATGCGAATATTTTTATTGAAGAGAAAAGCGAACTTTTTGTAAAGAATTTGAAAAAAAATGTCGAAAATTGAATAAATTCCAGGATCGAAATCAAAGACGAAAACGAGTTGGCCCTACAGAAGTTCGAAAAAGCCTTGCGACTGAAAGAAGACCGACGGGCGCGACAAGGACTCGAGAAAATCAGAAGTAAGAAGAGGAAGCCCAGTCCTTCTGTCGAAAGAGGTGAATATTTAAACAACATTTTGACACTCTTCCATCCTTTTAAAAAAAATCCACTACGCGATTTACGCAGAGTACACCTTTTCGCCCTGGCTTTACCTCTCCTCTTCTTTTCCTCTTCCCTTTTCTTTCGTTTGATAAAAGAAATGGAGAGAGGGAAGAGCAAAGTCAGAGCAGAAAAGTGCACTCTGCATTAGCTGCGTAGTGAATTTCTTGAAAAGAGGATGGAAGCGTGTTTAATAAACTTTCAAAATCCACCCGATTTTGAAATAGAAACTAGCAAAAATAAAAATAATGTGAAATTTACAGGTGATGACAAAAATGATAAATTTGATTTTTCAGAAGCCAAACGACGTCGCGAGGAGGAGATGCAAAGAGAAAGGAGGGAACAACAAAGGGAAGAGGAGAAATCGAGGAGAATGAAAGAAGAAGACAAGAAGAAACTCGCTGAAATGGAAGATTTCATCAGGGCACTCAAAAATGGAAAGAAGTAATATTTTGCTGTAATCATTTTCGAAGGCCTTGGAAAGTTCAGAACTTTTTTTTTTTTTGAAAAAAAAAATGTTGAGAATATTAACTGCATGAACTTTTCAAGAAATTTAAGATAGCAAAACATGAGATGAATTTGAAAGAAGATATAGAGAATCTCCTCCTGGAATTTTCATTCATATCTTATTTTTTTCGTTTTTTTTCAGATGAAAAAAGGTAATTTATTTCGGCTATCGTATATTTGATCGGGTCAAATCGTACTCTTTCCGTTTTTCCCCTTTTCATTTGTTATTGTTTTCACTCAAAGCTATTTACTCCTCAAACTCGACAATACGCAGATTTTTCATGGGTAAAAATGTTAGGTTATGTTCGTTTTTGATCAATTTTTGACTTATTTTGTTTATTTATCGGTGAATAAATTTCGAAATCAATTTGTTCGACTTTTTAGATTTGTAGCGTTTAGTCGCGTGCTGTGATACTTTGTTGAAAATTCGCTTTTTTTCAGCTCAAATTTTGAATTTTTCAGTGAAATCAATCGATAATGAGCGGAGTCATTGAAGAAGAGGCAGAGCTTCTGCAAATCGTGAGCGCAGACAGGTGTATTTGGTAAGAAAAGGAAAATTTTTTTAAAAACATTAATTTCTCAGCATTCACTCCACAGTGCAATTCGTGGACTTGGCATTACAAAGTATCGCGTACAGGTAGTTTTATACCTAAAAATCCTTGATAAAAAGATTTTCAGACACGGCCTTCTACCCTACCCGATGATCACCCTGCAAAGGGCGATCCCGAAAAACTGCGAAAAAACAATGGAGGGGTTTGAGAAAGTACAAAAACTATAAATCATGCAAAAATTCGAATTTCATTCACTTCGCCGCCTTACAAACCTTATCCTTGAGAAATAGTCTGGAAAGTAAAAAATAGCGAGAGATAAATATAGCTTTTTCTTTGCGCAGTTATGATAAATGCAAGACGTTTCCAAAGGATAGGGCTTCTAAGGTCGTGATTTCCCGAACTTCTTCGCTCATTTCCCAATTGTCTTCGGCGCTTTTCTCGAATTTTTTGTGGCTTTTCCCAAATTGAACTAAACATGTCGTATTTTCTAGATCCGCGAGCAGTTGAAGGCTGCTTTCCGCTCACACCGTCGTCGAGCACTGTCAGATGTTGCGATTTTGGTCGGGTCGTCACCAATCAAGCCCAAATACACTTACAGTGAGCTTTTTTCTTGGTTTTTTTCAGAATAAAAAAACCACTGCTTATTTTATTGATTTTCCAGAAAATACATTTGAAAATTCAGGAATCCCGATTCACCTGTGCGACGATCAAGACTCTGAAATTCCCAGTCAAGAAGATCAGGAAAATCAAGAAAATTTGGAATCCACCCCGAGCAAATGCGGCTCGCCCTGCTCGGATCTGAGCGAAAAGGAGAAGCGATCCATCAATCGGAAACTTTTCGAGGTTGAAAGAAAACATCAAAAATAAAAATATCGATCATTTTGCAGATTCTACCCCCGTTTTTGGACGCACAAAGCCAGGCGGCCGCAGCGACGCATCGGATATTCGTTCTGTTGAATGGAGAGATCGAGCTGATTTCCGAGGAAATGGATGAATAGTGAGTGAATTCAACGAAAAAATGAATGTAATGTGATTATGAAAATGGCATAATAAATGTTTGAAACATGGAAGAAATTTCAGCTAACATTCTTAAAAAAATAATCAAAAAGGGAAATTATTCTTCAGCCCGCTCGACGATTCAACCCTGATGGACTCAGCTCTGAATCTGTGCCTTCGTCACGAGGAGTGTTCGATGTCCAAACAGACGCTGCAGGCAGACACCTTCAAATGGCTCCGAATCAACCCATTCATCACGGGCGGAAAGCTGTGAGCTTGTCCTCCGACCAGGAATGCCAAAATCTGGAATTTTAAGTTTAAACATGCAATTTCTCGTTCTTTCAATTTTTTCTAAAATACCTCAACTTCAAAATTTTCACAAATTGTATTTCTAAATGTCCGATATGAATAGATTGGAGTTATTTTCCAAACGAACGCGCGTCTTCACGAATGTTGAAGAAAGGAAAATACTATGGAAAATAGAAGAGGTTAAAGATCTCAATCTAAATATAATGTTTAACAAAAACAAACTCCAATCATTCAAAGAATTAAGCTAAAAATTGATCTTTCATCTTTCATTGATTTCTCCGATTTACGTTTCATGATTATCTGAAATTTTCGATAATAAATATTCACATTCTGAGATTAGTAATAGAAAAAAACAGCAAATGAAGATAATCGTAGTGGAGGAATTGGTTCAAATAACATGATGTTCCTTTTACCGTCATCTTGAGTAAGTCAGAGTAAAATCAGTCAGCCCTTTCAAAATTATTACATCCAATCGGACCTACGTCTCTGAATTGCGGAAAATATTCGAGTTGAAAAGACTAAAATCACTGGAAAACGAAAAATTTGCGGTTTATTTCTTATTGATTTTTACTACCCGACATCAGATTTAACCGCAAGGGTCAGGGAAAATTCGATGAAGAAATGGAGAGAAACGAAGGGAAAATGATGAGAAAGAATTACTATCCCCCCTATTCAGTGATGGAGAAGATGGAAGGGAAAATGACAGCTCGAAATTGTTGCCCATAACTGAACGAAGACACGGAAAAATCGACCATCAACAACTCGTGAAAACCCCACCGATGAAAGACGAGGTTTGTCCTACACAGCACCCACTTGAATTTTTTTTTTAAATCAGAGCACTTGCACTGATTTTTTTCGTGTTTGAATGAAGCACTTATTTCGTAGAGTGGACTATTTTGTTGAAACTATTTTCTTCAAATTTTGTGAGCCGTTTTGGAATTTGATACATCCATCACTTATTATATCTATATATAGTATAGTTTCATAAAATTGCGCTTTTTTCGGTGTCTTTTTCTTCACTTTTTTCGAAAGTGCTTTTCAATGTGATATTTTAGTGATGAAGCTGGTATTTCGTGGTATTCACTGTATTCTGTTTACTCTATTACTATTTTTGAACACTGTATCCTGTGACAACGACACTTATGTGATCGACAAGAGCAAGCCGTACGCGGATCCATGTGCCACGATGCAGGGCGTCGACGCGATGATGTGTAAGCAGATCAGGAAATGGGACGACGACGTCAAGTTGAGTCAATCTTTTGTTACTCCTTCCATTTACGATCTAGAATTAGAACTGGTTTACACTTCAATCGAAGTGTTCTTTCTTTTTCTAGTTTCCAATTACAGTACTCTTTGAAAATCAAAAGTTAGAAAGGTTTTCAAATTTTGAATTTAAACACGACTCAGCAAAAATCTAATGATCGAAAAAATAAAAGACTTATTTACTTATCGTCGCCGATTTAGACCGTAGAAATTTTAGGCGGTGAAAAAGTCGAAAAAAATCCGACTTCCTCCCGGAATGCAGCTCACTGATTTAACGGAGCTAAACGGAAGCTTCACGGCAGCTGATTTCGCGCAGATCGAATCGACGATTTATCAGTGCATGGATATAAGATGTTTGTGCGATTATCTCGAGGGAACATTCGATAACAACGGCGGATGCACACTTCCGAATGGGAAATTTCTCCAGAAATCGTATCGGTGAGAAAAGACGCCGACCAGGGAGGGGACGAATCTACGATTCAGAATGCGATTTAAAAAAATGTTTACTTTTTATCTCATCCCCTTGATCGACTAATTAATTATTTGTTTTCATTTGTATCTAATTTAGGAAAGAATACCGTCTATTGACGCAAGAAGAGAGGGACAAACTACACAACGCTCTATGGGAGATGAAAAACGTTTGTTTGATCATAGAATAATCGAATTAGTCAAAAACTTGAATGAATTTTGCAATTGCAGACTGGAGAGTACGACAAGTTCTCGCGCATTCATCGAAAAGTAGAGAATGGTGGAGCCCATGCAGGACCAGCATTTCTGCCATGGTAGAAGATAATATCTTCCAGAAAAAATGTGAAAAATTTAGGCATAGAGAATTCCTGAAAAGGGTCGAATTCAGCCTGAAGCAGGTGTACTGTCTAAAATGAAATTAGAAAAATATTAAAGTTAGGTTGATCCTTCGATCTCACTTCCCTATATCGACTGGACTTTGGATTCATCTTTGGACAACTCCAAGGACTCGATCCTATTCTCAAAATATCTCCTGGGAGAGCCAAATGGTCCAACCGGATATCTTGTCAATGGGCCATTCGTGGACTGGCGCACAATCGAAGTGAGGATTTCAGGGAAACATTTTTAGTACAGAGCATTCCAGGGAAATCCAGGAATCAATAGATCCGTTGGCACACTTGGGGATGGCAAACCACTTCAGAAGAAGCATATTGACTACATTATCAGTCAGAAAAGTTTCTACAATATCTATACTTTCAGCGCCTTAAGAAGGGTTGTTCATTTACAAGTTTTTCGGTTGTGAACTCGCGAATTCAGAACTGCAGGGTCACATACACAAATCCTGCGCTGACGCCAGAGTTTGCCCATGGAATTGGTCACATGTTCGTAGGCGGCGATATGGGTAAGACTTTCTTCTCATTATTTTGTTATCACACAATTGAGAATTGATATCCTCCGAAATCTTTCACACACGAAAATTGGTGAAAATGTTTGTTTCTGGAGAAATAATGAATCATCTAGGTCTGATCCCAACTTCTTCAAACGACCCAATTTTCCTGTTTCATCATACCTTCTTGGATTCCATTTATGAAGAGTGGAGGCAGAAGAAACAAGTATTACTCAGGGAAGAGTAATTTTGAACGATACAATTTCAGAGTCGTGCCGAACGAGAGAAAATTTACCCCGGCGATTTCCCAGACTGCGCCAATGCCGTTCATTTCCGAGGCGCAAATATGTACCCGTTCGTCCCAATGAAGTGAAAAAATCTCTTTTCCCTGAAAAAGTCAAGAATTTAGAAATATCGATGGACTTACCAACAAGTATACCGACAACATCTACGAATACGCTCCGAGACCGACTTGCTCAGTGATTCGACCCGAAACTTGTGGATCAGAGTAGTCACTTTACTTATCTTTCCAGAAAATTTAAAATGACGTAAGGACAGAATTCTTAGCTAGAGTTATGAATATAGATGAATATGCCAGAAGAAAACGTCATCAATTTATTCTTATCAATATGTCAAGTCCAAATTTTATCCTTCTCACAAACTCAAGTATCTCTCGAAGGTTTCTCTTCTGTGACCTATCCCACGTCTATCCTCGATGCTCTTCGAAGTTGAAGCCAGGAGCGAAATGTGACTACTACTCGAGGGGAGAGGAGCCCTGTTACGGAGGGAAATGCGAATACGGCGTATGCGTCCTGAATAGCGAAGAGGAAACCACGATGAAGGCTACTACTCCGATGACAGCCACAGCTGCACCAGCCACTATAAAACCTTTGGTGAATTTCCACGATAATTTTGATCTTTGAAAGGAAAATAATCTAGGAAGATTGCTATAATGAGCACAATTGCTGTGCAGCGTGGGCCGCGAAAGGTGAATGCCAGAAGAACGAAGGATACATGGGCCAGATGTGTCCCGCAAGCTGTGGCTTGTGCAGTCCAAGTTATCAGTTGATTGACGGTAGAAGATTCTCGTTAAATTAGAAACTATCATAAATGTTTCATATTGCAAGGACCGCCATCCTCAGTGCAGATTGTGGAGGCGGCTCGGTGAATGTGAAAACAATGAGAAGTGGATGAGCGAGAATTGCCGAAAAGCCTGTAACAAGTGTGCACAGACGAGAGCACAAGAGTGCAGCGTCAAAAGTACTATTATTTTTTTAGGGGGCGAATTTGATGCATTTCGACTTTTTTAGCTAAAAAGAAAGCGACACCAGCTCCGAAGAGATGTGAAAACACCGATGAGTGCTCGAATGAGAATGTTTGTTGTCCATTATGGGCTCTACGAGGGGATTGCACCAAAGCGTTCGACTACATGAGCTGCAACTGTAGAATATCGTGCTGTGAGCTATGATGATACATGATTTCTGTAATTCGAAGAAATTTCCAGCGCTCTGTGAAACTACCAAATACGACTATGGTAGCTGTGTCGACTACGACGCTCGATGCCCAGCCTGGGGGTTGCTTGGAGAGTGTCAAGTGGACTTTGTTGGATTTTTCGGCCATAGATAATAATTTAGAAAAATCCCTGGATGAGCGAGAATTGTCGCGAAACGTGCCAAACTTGTTACACACAATACACTTTGAGCAAACTGTGCAAAGGAACGGCTGGTTTGATCATTTCTGTAAAAGCTATTTGTCAAAATAACATTCCTTAGGATCAATTAGTCCGGTGGCACCGCCTACTACACCCAAGCCACAATTCACATTCAAAAGGAGAAGACATCTTTCGAGATTCCATTTTAAATTCGCTTAAAGTTAAACTATCAATTACCTCTACTATTTCTCTTGCGAATATAAAGACTTGTTGTATGTTCGTGTGGAAATGTGTCAAACTTGCATATATATAAATTATTTAAACGGTTACTTACGCGAAAAAGTATTGATTTTGTGATACTTCGAAAAGTAAATAGTTTGAAATTTCCAGTTTATGCTGGAACGTGCTTGTATGTACTCTAGAGGGCGAGTACTCGATGAAAAACAATCGACTTGCGAGAAGTACGCTCAAGTTTCCTAAAAGATCATCACCATTCAACCTGAGATAGGAGCGAAGGAAGGTTAGCAATTATGATGTTTTTCGGCGTCGACTTTTATCATCGAATTACAAACCCAGTCGTCAGAACAGAAGAGAGCGTATAAATTTTAGAGTGAACGAGAGAAGTTAGTGAAATTCGAACACGAATCAAACATACTGGCGTGTGAATTTGACAAATTCGTCTCCGTCCTAGTAAATTCTTTTTTTTTACAAATCTTCTTTAAATATTAGAATAGATTTGTATTAAGCCGTTTCTATTTATTGATTCTCTAAATGCTTATGCTTAAATTTTCTACAGCTATTCTATTTTCTATCCAAGTTAGTCGGATATTTGCACAGGATGAAACAAACGCATTTGAAGCCTGTGCATTGATACCAGATTCTTCATCAAGGATGTTTTGCAACCAACTACATCAATGGGACAAATTAGCGCAGGTTTGAAGATTTTTTAATGTAAATCAGACGCGTGCAAGGTTTTGGCTCCGATCTTTCCTTCGGATCCACTGAAATTTTAACGTTCAAATTTGTCTTCGACTCGTTTCGAGAAGAAATGTCTTTTTCCTTAACCTTCAATTTTTTCTTCAAACTTCTGCTTTAGACTATTTCAGTAATTTTAGTCGAATAAAGCTGTTTCCTCAAATAAGGACAATAAACGACCGGAATTCAATGGAAAGGCAGAAAGAAAAGAGTATCGTCAACTTACCAATGAAGAAAGGCAAAAAGTCAACAGCGCCTTTTGGGTTTTGAAACATGTAAGATTCACTAATAGTCCTAAAATGACTTGTTCTTGTTAGCAGGACGGAGACTATGACAAACTGATTCGGGAGTATTCTGAAAATCCAGTAAGCTCGAAGAGAAATCTCCTACAAACATCATAATCTACAGGAATTATCTGCTACTGCTCATGCTGGACCAGGATTCCTGCCGTATCATCGAGAATTCCTCCTTCGATTGGAATTGATGCTACGGAAAGTCGATCCAGATATTTCTCTTCCTTACATCGACTTGACACTGGACAGTAACTTGGATGATCCAAAACAGTCCGTTCTGTTCTCCAACGATCTCATGGGAGATACTAACGGGCCGAGCGGACTTGTGGCTGATGGACCCTTCAAGGATTGGCCCACGACAACTGGAGGTCAAGGCATCGAAAGAGCTGTCGGCGTCGAGGGCAAGGGCTATCCAATGACTGACGTGGAAGTGAAGGAACTTCTCAGCGGAAATCTGACGAATTGGCTCGGATATTCGGTGCCTCAGCAAGTAAGGAAGAGGATCACACAATTCCCCCTTTCATTAAGAATTTAACCCAGGGCTGCTTCATCGACGATCCACTGAATACGATCGAATTCTTGTCCGGGGATAATAACATTTTCATTGGAGGAACAATGAAGAACATCCGGACCCAGTTCGACGATCCACTCGCAGTCATGTCGATGGCGTTCATCGACATGTTGTGGGAACAGTTCAGACAGACCAAGCAGGTAACAACTACTAAAATGACTCATTGAGATGAAAATGTGGACCATTGGAAGAAAAATTTCAGTCGCCAGAACACAGAGAAACCGATTATCCTTCTGACGAAGTGCTCTGCGAATCGCATCATCATTTTCTATCCCATGTCATGTATCCATTCGACAAAATGACGTATACTTTTGAGAACATGTATGAATGAAATGGATCGGAAAATTTAGCGTCAAAGACGGGCTATCCAACAGTTACACCGAGCAATTCTACACTTATGCTCCAAGACCTACTTGCTCAGAGCAAAATATTCATGGATGCAGATCGAGGTTGAAATGCAACTATTTTCCTGGTTTAATTATTCATCTTTAGATTTTTGTTCTGTGACTTCTCATACGGAGAGCCGAGATGTTCATCGAAACTAAAGCCGCAATCAAGTTGCGGTAATTATCATAGAGGCGAGGCTGCTTGCTTCCAAACTGAATGCACAAACAAAATCTGCTCTCAAAACGACCAAGTTTCCTTTGTAATTTTTTTCTTGATTTGTCTGAAATCGAATTTTATCCCTTCAGTCAGCTCCTGCTTTGGGAACTCATACTCCTACAGAAGTTGCTCCTGCGATAAGTAGAGTCACAACTGATGTTCCCGTTGTGGAAATCACAACGATGGTAGCAGCTGACGTACCACCTCCGACCACTGAAGCTCCTCAAAGACCTCAAGTCGCAGTAGCAGCTGATGTTCCAGCACCAACTTCTCCTCCACAAGTAGGATTTGCCGCTGGCACTTCTACACAGGCTGAGGTTTCTTTGACCAGTCACTACTTTACACTTACATGGTTCCAGGTTCGAGAAACATGCTATAACGAGCTGAAATGCTGTGAGACATGGTCGCTTGCTGGCTACTGTAGCGGCGCAAACAACTACATGTTCAAATATTGCAAGGCTTCCTGCGGAGTCTGTAAACCTACGACGTATTTCCTAAATGATGGTATTATCATCCCGATACGAAATGATTATTCAAGAAACTTCAGACTGTAATGATCGACACGCAAACTGCCCTACTTTTGCCAAAAATGGTCAGTGCCGCACATATGGGTTTTGGATGGAGGAGAACTGCCGCAAGGTTCGAAACTATTCGGAAGAAGGTTTTTAAAGTGGAAAAATTTAGAGTTGCAAGAGATGTCTTGCAACAAGATTGGAAGAATGCGAACTCGGCAGATCACAGCCTGGCTCATTACCTAATCTTCCAGTTCAAACGCTTCCACGATCACCAACCAATGCTGGAAATGGTAGTTTTACCTGAATTTCATTTAAACGATGGCATTTTCTAATTAGTCTGGTGGTCGAATGGTCAACGGGTCCAACGGGTCCAACCAACTTTCCTTCAACAAAATTGGTTCCAACCAGCACCAAACGCCTTTGGAAGATGAATAGACAGTAGCTAGAAACTTGAACGAACTTATCTGTATTTATTGTAAATAAAGTTCTTTCATTCAATATGTCTGTCAGAATTCATTTTAAAAACTTTATAGTATCAATTTTCCAAACTCTCAAGGGAAACAGACTTGCCCATAGTTTCTTCATCCCAGCAGTTATCGACATGTTTTTGACTTTTATCACTTTTCCGTATTTATCACAAATCCAAAATAAATCGATTCGCTGCCATTCCAGACGATAATCTCAGACAATCTTGAAGACAAAGCTAAAGGTAAGTTAAAAAATCTTCGAATTTCGAACTTCGGCGAAAAAATAATTTTGGTTTACAATATGACCCTTCAAATAATAGCAAACGTGACTATTCTCCCTTTTAACAGGAATTTTGGAGATATGATGATATTATGAGTAAGAATGACAGTCAAAAGTGTTGATAAATCAATTACTTCAGCACTAGAAATTGATTCTTGTAAAGCGACAAAACTGCTATTTCGATGCCGACTAGGAAATGATATCAAATTTGCTTGTTACCAAAACAATGGCCAAACTCATAGCACAAGTCGACTAAAAATAAAAATTGCATGTAATACCAAAAATTATTAGGATTTTACTAATAATTGTGTACGTTCAGAGAACTTATAGTCATATAATAAATCCGCGCCAAAAATCGACTAAATTCTCGAACATGTCTACGTATTTATTTGTAATTCGTGCTATCACACACCTTCGAAACTACTCATTTAGTTCACTTCTGTATTGCTGAGATGCAGTATATTTCTAGTTTATTCTATGTGAAATATTTCCTGTTTTTGTTGAATATTTTATATTTGATACGAAGGACGGAGGCGCGAGTTTACGAAGACGACGTGTGTCTGAAGTTTCCAATAGAGTACGGATATCGACATCATTGCTACCAGCTACAGAAATGGGACAAAATGGCGAGGGACCACAAAAAGAAGAAAATCACGCTGCCGCCCGGTATTTCATCGATCAATCAAGCAAATGCCGCTGCTGACTTCGCCTCCATACCATCGCAGATTTATCAGTGCATGGATCTCGACTGCGTTTGCGTTTACATTGAAAACTCGATAGTGGCTCCAGATGGTAGTTGTACTCTGAAAGATGGATCGAAGGTTGAGAAAGTTGTTCGGTACGATTGCTTTGACCATTTTTCCTGCATGAATTCAGTTCAGAAAGGAAATCCGTCAACTTTCTGAAGATGAACGTCAACGTCTCTTCAAAGCGTTGCAGACTTTGAAAGATGTAAGTTTCATCCATGCATAAAATTAAACTAATAATTGATATTTTTAGAGTGGAGAGTACGACTATTTCGCAAGATTGCACAAACATGGAGATAAAGCGGCTAGTGCTCATTCTGGTAGGAATATTTCTAATTTTTTATCTACTAAATGATCATCCGCCTTTCCTTTTTTTTTTTTTAATTTTCTGGACCAATTTTTTTACGTAGAAAGAACAAATACCGGGATCTAATCTTCAAGAGCGTGACAATTATAGTACTTTTCAAATTCGAACTTCTACCCAATCAATAACTGATTGATTGTTAAATCTTCTCTTCAGGACCTGGTTTCTTGGGATGGCATCGCGAATTCAACAAACGAATGGAATTTGCTATCAGACAGATCGATCCGTCTCTGAGCCTGCCTTATTATGACATGTAAATCCCTGATCAAACTGTTATTTGTCATTTTATTAATAGTGAAATTATAGGACCCTTGACGGCGTGTTGCCAGAAGGTGAGGCCAACAACAGCGTGATATTTTCCAAGTATCTGTTGGGCGAATCATTCGGAGTTTATCCAACAAACTCCATCATTAATGGCCCTTTCGCAGGATGGACATCGACTGAAGTAGATAGATATAATTTGTTTACAACTACTCTTTTCTTTGTTTTAGACAGGTAGCATTGTGAATAGAACAGTCGGAACTTTGCCAGGTTCTGCTCGGCCTATGACACAGGAAATAGTTGACAATATCACGAAACTAACTGATTATGTCGACGTCCTTGGATATCCTGCGGCAAAATCAGTTTGCTTTTCTTATTTAGTAAAAATTCAGTTCATTAATTTAGGGTTGTCCGTATGAAGCAGGACCCCACTATACAGAAGCGGCTCACGGTTCTGGACACAATTTTGTCGGAGGTGACATGAGCGAACTGATTACGGCTGCGATAGATCCGATCTTCTTTTTCTTCCATTCGTTTGTGGATAAAATTTGGGAGGATTGGAGACAGCTTCGACAGGTGAGATTGCATGTTCCAACAATTACGAATCAACGATTGACTATATAGACAAGAGCAGAGCGTGAAATTCAATACCCCAAAGATAACGATCGATGTGCTGCCGTACAACATTTTGTTGGTAAGTGAATAGCTGACTTGAAAAATTGTTTCTTTTCTAATTTTAGGTGCCAATATGTATCCATTTTCTCCGTTGAAGTGAGTCATTTTGAAGTACATAAGTGCCACAAAGTTCTAAAGTATTCATTTCAAATTTAAAATCGGTGTTTTCCTTAGATATAATTGAAGAAGATTAAACTAAAACTATCTTTCAAAGACGACCCCAAGATGAATAACTTTAAGAAATATAGCGATTAGATTTTTGAAGTGAATTTCATCAATACTTCTCGATATGGTTGTCTTGAAAAGTTCATTGCCTATGTTTTTTTTAGAAATATTGACGGACTATCTAACAAGTATACTGACAATCTCTATTCGTACGCGCCGAAGCCAACATGCAGCAGAGCGAATCCCGATGGATGCAATTCAGAGTACGAAATTTTAAGATTTTGAAAAAAGCCATTTTAATTTTCAGATTTCTGTTCTGTGATTTTCGAAACAACACAGCCCGCTGTGCAGCGAAAGTGAAAGCAGGAACGAGGTGCCATTATTGGACCGAGGAAAATCCATGTTATCTCGGCGAATGCCGAAACGGTAGATGTGTAGAGACAATGACTAAAGGCTCAATCAAAGTGACCGCTGCGAAGAAGACGAATACCAACAGAAAGCTCAATTCACAAGTGAATAATTTATCGGAAACGTTCTGTAGTGAAAACTAGAGCTTTCAGGTAGGATGCTATAATGAGAATAAATGCTGCGCTCATTGGGCTAGTAAAGGTGAATGTTCGAAAAACGTGGACTATATGAACCAGTATTGCAAAGCTTCCTGCGGACAATGCTTTACATCGACATACCTCTTGACAGATGGTAATTCCATTTTTTTTTAATCAGAATGATTTTTTTGGTTAGATTGTTCTGATCGTCACAACCAATGCTCTGCGTGGGCGAGAAACGGCGAATGTGAAAAAGCGAACAAAGAATGGATGTCGGAAAATTGTCGAAAATCCTGCCAGGTACCTTAGCCGCAAACGACCTAACGATATAGAATTAAAATTTGATTTTAAATGCTGAAAGGCTATTAATATTTAAGTCCAGGGTTAAAGTTAGCCTAAAGCTTGAACCAACTTAATATGCTTACAGATGTGCTCTTTAACGAGACTTCAAGAATGTGGTCCAGAAGGTTGATTTTTCCTTCGAATCATTATGAAAGATTTGGCATTCAGCAGCGACGATAGCCAAGAAAAAGGAGCCTGAAGAAGAGAAATGTGAAAATTCTGGGACGTGTAACAACGAAAATGTCTGTTGTCCTTATTGGGCCTTACGTGGCGAATGCCACAGGTCGGCCAGATGGATGGGGTTAGTATAAACGTCGAAAATAGCGAGTTTATCATTCATTCGACATTCAGTTGTAATTGTCCTGTTAGTTGCGCACTCTGTGAACCAACGTACAGTTATGGATGTAAGATCGCAATTTATTCAATGCTTTTCATTCTAATATCCTCAGCATGCATCGATTACGATCGAAGATGTCGAGGCTGGGCTCAATCTGGCGAATGCCTTAAAAATCCTTGGATGTCAGGTCAGTTAGCAGGATTTTAATGATTATTTCTGTTGAAAAAAAAAACAAAATAGTCTTTCTCATAAATTAGCTGCTCTGAATTTCGTCGAAGAGTTTATCTCTGAAAGAAATGTATAATTAGGCATTGCAAACACATTTCTCATGGTTATTCTTCCGGGCTAAAAACCATATCTACGATTAGATATTGGTATAACTTAGATGTTTTGGTCATTAATTTTTTCTAAACGCATTTGTAGCTGAAAAGTAGGTAAAACTAACTCGATGAGTGAACACACATTCTGCCTTTTAAGTTTGCATACATTGCGTGTTGCGGGCCCTATGTAAATATGTATTTCATTAGCTTCTTTAAGATATTTTCTAAAATGCGATAGGCAGTTGATTATTCTAAACTTTTATTTTTCAAAAGTTCCAAATTTTATTTGCAACTAGAATTGAATGTGATTTTGCATCAGTTCCATAGAGAGATTCACACGATGAATAGGCGTGCAATCTAAAAAAAATCATTCCAGCCTTTTTTAATCTGTTCCACACCTTTTCCTTTTCCGAAGCTTCAAAGATAACGATTTCTTCTTTTAGAAAATTGCCGATATAGTTGCAACTCTTGTTACTCACAGTGGGATCTGGACAAGAAATGCAGAGGAAGAGCTGGTACATAGATTTTTCATGACTTCGAAGAAAAACCAATTTCTAGGATCGGTTGCTCCAGTTTCTCCTGGTCCTTCTGCAATTCAACGACTACGATTGAAAGGTCGACGAAGGACAATGGGAAAACGAGACGTTGAAAGCCTTATTGAAAACTGACAAAGCATAATGTTATGTATAAAACTTGTTAATTTAAAGCTTATTTTTCGACTAATAAAATGTCGATTAAACATTGGATTCGATTTTTCTAGCTATAGTGAGTAAGTGATTAATAATCAGTAGAAAATGAGTGAATGCCCACTAACGATTGATTTGCGAAGAAAGTCGCACTATTCGTGCAGTCCAGCAATAGCAGACGAGAAGACAGCCACATTCAATTATCAAATTTATCAAAAACGCGTCAAGATAGAGTCATGATCGAGTGAGATAGTAGACTACGGTGCGGAAAGGAAAATTCGATAGAACTTTTCCACATTACATCACACCATTTATCAGTTCCTTTCCTATGTAGGCATTCGCGATATCTATATTATTAGTTTGTAAAACTTCGTGATCATTCGTTGTCTATGAGTAGTTGCTTTATCTCATTTTTCAGTTTATCGCCTAAACTGCCTTTTTCTAGGTGATGAATCTGAACACATCAGCATGGACTTTTGTTTTGACAGTTTTAATTTATTTTATTGTATCTATAAATGCTACTCGTGACACATGCGATCGGCTACCAAGTCCACAAGCTCGGATTTGGTGTCAGAAACTCGAGAAATGGCACAATGAGGCTAAAGTAAGTTTTTTTTGTTGAAAATTTTACTCTTATTGTATAGTCGTTCGTAATTTTAAATTCAATTTTTGTGTTCTGAACCAAACCTGAACGATGTTTCGACATCAACGCTGTAACAACATGAGAAACTTGATATTTTAGGAAACAAATCATTTCGACGATTTCGATTTCTATGATAAAAACTCTAAAGTGAAAAGATCTTTGATCACTTCTATGCCTCCATTTTATTTTTTTTTAAAAATCTTATTTATAGTTTGAATCTGAGTTCCGAGCATTCCTCTATCAATAAATATACATGTTTAGGGACAAGTAAAGAAGGCAAAAGTTGTTCACCCGCCTGGAGTTGACCTAGGGGCTGCAGGCTTCCTGCAGCCATCTGCCGGTATTAAAAGAGTCAATTTTGTGATTGAATAAATAGAACTCTGTGTTAGATCTCGGATTGGTGCAGACCCGGCTGGATGAGTGCATCGATTTCAAATGCGCATGCGATTTCATCGATGGAGCGGAATTGAACGGAGATGACTGTATTTTGAAAGGCGGACAGCCGATGCAGAAAGTCATTCGGTAAAAGCAGGTTCCTCGTACGTACTTTTCTGATGATCCCTCTTCAGGCGAGAATACAGAACGCTAAGCGATGGTGAACGGAAACGACTCTACGAGGCATTCTGGGAATTGCACAATGTAAACTTTTACCATTGAGTAGTAGGATGTTCCTAAAGTAAAGTTACTATGTGACGACTTTGATTGTTCTCTATCAAAGTCACATCTCTGTCTCCTATCGTTTGTTATTGAACGACCCACTCTCGAATTCATTAATTCCGTTTCCAAATAAGGTTTTGGATATGAAGTAGAGAATGTGGAATTGCAGAGCAGTCAATATCACCATTACGTCGGACAGCATCGACATGCGAACACTGCTGCAGGCGCTCATGCTGTAAGTCGCTGTGTTTTTCCTGTTGCAAGCGAGTTTTCAGGGTCCTGCCTTCGTAGGTTGGCATAGAGAGTATCTGAAGCGCCTAGAATTATCGATGCGATCAACCGATCCAACACTCTTTATTCCGTACATCGACTGGACTTTCGAGGATGCTCTAGAAAACCCCGAGGATTCTGTGCTGTTTTCCGAGTATCTGATGGGCGAATCGCCACCACCTCCGGCTGGAGGATTCGTATTCAATGGTCCTTTCAAAGGATGGACCACACGTGAAGTTCTCATTTCATTTTGAAATGCGTTTGAATCGAATGCTCTAGGGTAACCCCGGAATCAACAGATCCGTAGGAGCAACCTTCAACGGAACAAAATTCCGACCGATAGCTCTGGAAAATGTCACGTACCTTTTGAATCTCAATAACGATAAATTTGACATAGGATTTCTTCCGTTTCCTGCAGCGGTAGATTTCTTAAGATAAAGGAAAAGACATTAAGAAAATGAATTCAGGAGCGTGGCTGTCCATACTTGGATCTAAATAATGGCTCGGATATCGAGAATATTCATGGCAGAGCTCACCTCTTCGTTGGAGGCGATATGAGTGAGTTAATGCTTTTGCTACTCCACGAGCATGAATTTTAACGATAAGCGAGGAATTAAATTTTCAAAAATTTGGCCAAAACCTGTGCGAAAACCCAATACTATGTTGTTCTTTCTCATTTACGACATTATGAACTTTGTCCTTTCCAAGCGTCCTATGTTTATTACCAAAAAAAGGAAGTCGAAGTAAAAATCGAATGACTCGCGCAATTTTAGGTGATTTCCCGACATCGAGTAATGATCCTATTTTCTTCATGCTGCATTCGTTTGTCGGTACGTATTCAATGAAGTTTCGCTTCTAAAAACATCGCCTTCAAGACTATCTTTGGGAGACTTGGAGACAAACTAAGCAGACGGCAGCACAACGGGAAACCCAATATCCACGTGACGATCAAAGATGTTCGTCAGTACAACACTTCTTGTCTGCAAATATGTACCCTTTCACTCCCCTGAATAATCGAGATGGACTCTCAAACAACTACACTAAATTCCTCTATGAATACGCCCCAAGTCCGACGTGTTCTGATTCTCTACCGCTTGGATGCAATTCTGAGTTTCTCTTCTGCGATCTGTCTCATGGGGCTCCACGATGCTCTTCGAAGATCAAGCCAGGTAAGTTGTAACTTGAAATGCGTTCTTTATGAGAAATACAAGAAAGTAATGAGCAAGGTATGCTCTTCTTCGCTTCAATGCACAGCTCGTTCCAAATCTGTCTTGCAATTTTGCCTTTCTCAATCTCAAAAATCGAGTCTTACTCACCCCTAATGCCAACTTTTATCTTTATTTTCGGGAATTTTTTAATCCTAATCTTTATTACTGTTTTCGGGGCTTCAAGAAAAAAAAAACAACTAATTTCCGCGTCCCTCAATTTTTCTTGTAATGAAATCTGTTGAAGGTGCTAAATGTGGAGGGTACACCAGAGGCGAAGAACCATGCTATAGAGGCGAGTGTGTTGGTGGTCGGTGCGTACTTTCTCCAGGCGGTACTCCTCGACCTCGAACAACGCCTCGACCAACCCCTGGTGGAACATTGCAGAGGACAGAGACTTGCTACAATGAAAATAAATGCTGCCAGAATTGGGCTGCTAGAGGGCAGTGCAATTTGAACCCGGATTACATGAGACGGACATGCCCAGCTTCTTGTGAATCATGCACACCTACACGATACAGGCTGGCTGACGGTATTTTTGAAATAATAATGAAATTGGAAGATAGGATGCAAATTTTTGCAATTTTCAAGACTGCAACGATCGGGTGAGTCAATGTAGGACATGGGCTGCTCGAGGTAATTGCCAGAGAAATAAGCTCTGGATGGAGGAGAACTGTCGGAAATCTTGTGATAAGTGTGCACAGACGAGAGCACAGGAGTGCAGCCCAGAAGGTATTTCCTTTGGTTCAAACGAATTGATTGAAAGCACTTTAGTTGTCGCTCGAACTACGCCGGCTCCGTTGAATTGCGACGCGACTGAAGGCTGTTATAATGAAAACGTATGAACTATGGAGATACTGAATGGGAGATACCAAATTCAGGCATGTTGCCCATATTGGAGCATATTCGACGAGTGCAGAAGCAACTCGGTGTGGATGGCGTAAGTAGTTTTTCAATGAATTGATTACTGATGGGACCATTTTTAGGTGCAATTGTCGCGTTTCATGTGGTTCGGTTTTCATATAAGGATTAACAACTAATTTCGTGAAAATTCAGGAGTTTGCTACCCCGATTCGTATACATACGGTAGCTGTATAGACTACCATCGTATGTGTCGATCGTGGGCTAGTCAGGGCGAGTGTGCGAAGAATCCATGGTAGTAGAGACTTACAAACGTTTCATACTCTGAAATAATAACACAATATACGATTTTAGGATGGCAGAGAATTGTCGGGCGAGTTGCGGAACTTGTTACAGCGCACAACAACTCTCGAGCTTATGCGATCGAAAATCAGGTCCGAACGCAAGGGCTCCTCTTGGTCTAACTAGTCCAGTACGACGGGCAAGGGTACAGCACCCAACAGTTCAAATTCCTAACGGTCGAGGTGTTTACAATGCGAATCTTCCTTGGTGGGCAGTAAATCAGAATAATGGTCAATTCGGAGGCCAATTTGGCGGCTCTCCATACGGGGAAAATGGTCAGGGTGGATTTAACGGATTCAACCAGGGCGGATTCAGTCAAAATCCAAGTGGTGCCTGGTGGGAAGGCAAGAAAAAATAAAGTGTACATCTTCTCAATATCTTATCATTTGATCTGATCTGATTGAATATGAATATTGTATATTGTATATGCTGAATTTTTGCGTTTTTGCAGCTAATTAATAAAGACTTTATAAATTAATTGACAGCTATGTTCCCGATCATCGCCGGTTGTTTTTTGCCGACTTTGTGATCGTTTAGTTTAACGAATGCGTGCATTGGTTGAAACGAAGTGGTGATTGATTTTGAAAAGGTGATAGAGACTTGAGAAAAGAATGTTAGCCAGCAGTCAGTCACTCGACAAGTAGACCGTGCAAGAAGGGCAATACAATACAGCCGCCATCACTTCAATTATGATTGGCGAAATGGAAAAATTCAATAACGCGAGTTACAAGAGACAGATGGAGAGAAACCGCATCAAAACGTCATTTTCATGTTTCCCGTGTCTTTCGAAAATTCGTGGCATGATTAGTCTTCTATTTAGGCGATTAACCATGAGAATAGTTATTTGTGGACTTTTGCTTGGATTTGCGAAGGCTCAAGATCCATGCGCCTCTGCTCCAAATCCGACAATGAGAAGTCTCTGCCTGCAAATTCAACGATGGGATGGCCGAGCCCGATCTTCTGCCAGTCGAAAGACAGTAGCACTTCCGCCAGGAATGGCCGGCGACATGGCAGTCGGGGCTCCAAAGAATCCGTTTGCTGCAGGAGCCTCAATGGCCGCTGACTTTGCTCCTATCGCTGCAAACATCTACCAATGCATGACTCTAACGTAACGTTTTATGATGAAGTCATGCCTTCGTGACACCCCTATTGAAACCGCGTAAACCTTGTTGTTTAGATGTATGTGCTCATATTTGCAAGGAACTACGGCCCCAAATGGACAATGCACTCTCAGGAACGGACAAAGTCTTCGGAAAGCTTACAGGTAGAATTTGTCGAATTTCATTGTTCACCGAGATTACTAATTCTTTTGAGGAAAGAATACCGACAGCTGTCTGATGCGGAACGCCAGAAGCTGCATGAAGCGTATTGGAGTTTGAAAAATGTAAGCGATGAGTCATTTCTTTGTCTAGTAAATTACGATGTTTAGTCTGGCGAGTATGACAATCTAGCGAGGACACATAGAGATGCTGATAGAGCTGAGTCAGCACATGCAGGTAGCTTTCATGATTTATATCGTCTTTTGTTTTCCTCAAATGGCAGTCTGTAAATGGCGTAATGATGGAATGATGAAACGCAAAAATGACGAAATGTTTCTTTTTCTGCACAGATCCTGTCAATTTCTATTGCGTTCAGTCATTTTACGTTTCGTCATTTCGCATTACGCCATTATGTCATTTACCGATTGCCGTCCAAATGAACTTACATTTGCGTTAAAAGCGCTCAAAGCAAAAATGCACATTTGAAACGAAACTCAAGCTGTTAGAAAGCTGAGAAAATTGATCTTCTAAATAAATGAGGAAAATCGACGTGCATATCTCCATCTTCATGCTTGCATTTCGACAGCGAAGATTAGATTTGTTTTCCGAAGAAATGCAAGGTGTTCGCATTCAGGACCTGCGTTCCCTATGTGGCATCGAGAATTCATAAAGCGCTTCGAGTTTGCCCTGCGTCAAATCGATCCCTCGATTTCTCTTCCCTACGTGGATTGGACGATGGACGCTGCACTCCCCAACTCAAAAGACAGCGTCCTCTTCTCCTCTTATTTGATGGGAGAACATCAAGGACGAACTGGTTGTTTGGGCGCTCCTTTTGCGAATTGGAGAACGATTGAAGTACATTGTAGTACCAGGCGAGATGAAATGGTTTTAGAAAATCGGGACCCTTTTTTGTTTTAAGTTCTGGAATCGAATTTTTTCAAGAAAATTACGAAATTTTAACCTGAATTTTGTCTCACCACTGGTTGCAATTTTTGATGTTGATATTTATGCAAAAAAAAATATATATATACAGGGACGAGCCTGCGTAATGCGAGCAACTGGAACGAATGGCACCTTGAAGCCAATGGAACAGCGACAGATAGACGCTTTGCTGGCCGATCAGAACGTCATCACGATGCTGGGCTTTCCTGCCCGAAAAAATGGCTGTCCATACAATTTGAACTTCAACATTCTGGAGTTTGTACACGGCCAGAGCCATTTGTTTATCGGCGGAGATATGGGAGACACCCCGACTTCATGTAATTTAGAGATCATAAAGCGTTGAGAATTCAAAAGAACCCATTTTAGCCAATGACCCAATCTTCTTCTTGCATCATGCTTACGTCGGTACGTTGTAAGTTATTTCGAAAATCGAAAGAAAACAATCCTAGACTATGTGTGGGAGATGTGGCGAGAACGCTGGCAGGTACGTACAAAATTCGACACACATCTTTAAAATATTGACCTCAGAGTCGCGCCGAGCGTGAAATTCGCTATCCTCCAGACAACCAGCAATGCTCGTCCGTGCAACACTTCGCCAACAACAATATGATGCCCTTCACTCCAATGAAGTGATTGACTTGTGTTGAATTCAATGATGAAGAATGCATATCTTCAGAAATCGCGATGGCTTATCTAATATGTATCTCGACAACCTATGGGAATATGCACCGAGACCGACGTGCTCCGCAGGAAACATCAATGGATGTGCTTCTCAGTAATTTATCTTCGTGTATTAAATATTTGACAAATCTGAATCTAGAGGCCGCAAGCTACGCTCATTGCTGCCTTTGAAAAGGGGATGCAAAAACGCGTCACGCGTATAAAAATAGAACATAGCTTGACGGTGAAATTGGGAAAGAAAGAAGGACACGACGCGCTCAATTCAGATGTCCACAACTTTGTTTAGGATGAGCCGTGTTGGAAAATAAGAATAAAAAAGATTAGAATCGGGAAATTAGGGGCTTTCAGAAAATATTGCATTAGATATTCTGCGACCTTTATAATAAATATCAACTTGTGGCCTCTAGCTTACACAGCTCAACTTACAATTTCATAGACAAAAACACAAGGCCAAAGTTTTGTTCGCTACTGATGAAAAATTCCAGATTCTTGTTCTGCGATCTATCTCACGGCGCTGCTCGATGCGTTTCTAAGATCAAACCCGGCGCACCATGCAACTTCTATCGAAGTGGAGAGAGTCCATGTTATCATGGTGTTTGCCGAAATAACGTCTGTGTCATTACAGTAAGAACTTGAAACTTCCTTTATGATTTTTGAAGTGAAAATATCAAGGGCCCTGCTCCACCCACTCCAAGAACTCCTTCAAGGAATCCGCCGAAGAGAATCTTACCACAGGTTCAGGAAAATGAATATAATTTTTACGTGGTGGTAATTTTCTAGGAATCTTGTTACAATGAAAACAAATGTTGCATGAGTTGGGCTGCCCAAGGACAATGCAACTCCAATCCTTCATATATGAACTTGTGGTGCAAGGCTAGTTGTGGGAGGTGCCGGGCTACTTCATACCGATTGGCTGATGGTCTACATTTCGTTTTTTTTTTTTTTTATGTTTTCAAAAAATTATTAATTTCTACAGACTGTAAAGACCGTCATAAACTCTGCGCTAGCTGGGCTAGAAGCGGCGAATGTAGGAAGAATCCTCTGTGGATGAGCGAAAATTGTCGGCAGAGCTGCAAACTCTGCGCGATGACACGACAACAAGAGTGCACAAGTGAAGAAATAGATTTCGTTAACAATTGAAAAATATATGAAATACAAATTTTGATAGGTCGAACAGCAGCCGCTCGCCACCCACAAGCCAAATGCGGTGCCGCTGTAGGATGCTTCAACGAAAATGTAAGTCTAAGGATAGCACCTTTACATGCAAATAAGCTGGTTTAGGTTTGCTGCAGCTATTGGAGTATGCTGGGCGAATGCAGA
This sequence comes from Diploscapter pachys, assembly GCA_002287525.1. Taxonomy (NCBI): domain Eukaryota; kingdom Metazoa; phylum Nematoda; class Chromadorea; order Rhabditida; family Rhabditidae; genus Diploscapter; species Diploscapter pachys. Next base: position 14,947 of record LIAE01006712.1, on the reverse strand, counting down.
ACATCACAGGAATACATGTTCTGCAATTGTCGCGTTTCATGTGGTTCGAGAATTTGCAAAAACCAACTTAATTCCTACAAACAAAATTAGGAGTCTGTTATCCTCAAACTTACTTTTTCGGGACTTGTACCGATTATCATCCGAAATGTGCAGGTTGGGCAAGAATTGGAGAATGTAGGGCTTTCCGTTATTTAGAGTGAACTTTCTTTCCCTTTTAGGTCAGAAGAATCCGTGGATGTCTGTATGATTTAGAGATTTTCGGTAATGTATCAAATTTATCAAACTTTTTCAGGAGAATTGTAGAGCTAGCTGCGGGTCGTGCTATAGCGGTAGGCTTCGTCTAATCATTTCTTAGCAATGACGTTTTTCTGTCTAGAATTCGAACTCAGCGAAATGTGCGGTAAGGGAAGTGCAGGTACGATAATCTACGATACAACATTAACTAACTCTACAGGATCTGTGAGGCCAACTGCACCTGCTCGAAATATGAGACGACGAACGCATGCAGCTCCTCGAGGAGGCTGGGGAGCATCTCGAGGTCCGTGGTGGGGTCGGCGTCGAAACTGGGGCATGTTCAATGATGACTTTGGCATGTTTGACTCTTGGTGGGGCAAGAGGCGATAAAACCTTATTCTCGTCTGAACTCGAACACTTTTCTTCAATGAAGAAGAAAACTATGTAGCAATTTTATGTGTGAAAATAAATAGTTTCTTATTGTGATATTGTGACAAAGTAAAACACTGATGTTTGATGTGATAATTCGTTGAACCCGTACGCAAGCAGTTTAGGAATTGCTGATGAACTGAAAACTGAGCGAGTCTCCTATGTGAAAGAAAGTTTTCAATCATAACAATTCACACTGCGTCTCTGACGATTTCACGTAATTGGTCATGAATTGACTGAAAACGAGTCGAACTTATCATTTCTATCGACAAATTGCATTTTTATTTTACGACCTCTTCGATAAACGATGATGAGGAGATAGCGTAACAACTCTTATCAAAATATGAAATGAGATGGAAATTCGATGGGACGAAGAAAGATGGCGGTGAAACAGTCTGTTCTTCTCGCCAAGCAGTGGCACTTTTTCCTGCCGCAATTGTCATAGTCACTGGAACTGGGCCGGTGGACAGTCGCAAAACGATTCGAAGCACTTCCTTTTACCCCATTTTGCATCAATTTGTGATCATTCTCTCGAATTTTTAGGATGGACCTATTTGGGTTAAATACTTCGCTAAGGCTCCTACTCATTTCGATACTCATCAATGGTGCACTAGCACAGAACGGCACTGCGGGAGCTGAAGGCCCTCTTCCACCCCATACAGAATGTGAAAATATGCCCGATGCCAATGCAAAGCACATGTGTATCATGTTGCGGGAATGGGATAAGAAGGCCCAAGTATGATACTTTTTTTTTTTAATTATCGATTAGCCAGACCCAACGTATGAACTCTCCCACCTCTGACAAAAATAGTCTGCAAACCTTGTTATGGATCATCTGTCGTATCAATTTTTTGGGACTTTTTGCTCTGATCCATCTCTTAAAATTTTCTAATCTGCCTGAGTCAGACGAAAATTCGCTATTGTTATCATTTTAAAAATTTAGGCTGCATCAACGAAGAAGAAAATTGCTCTTCCACCGGGCATGCTTGAAGGACTCGGAACTGGTGCAGTTGGAGCTGAGTTCGCACCAATTGCCAGTACCGTTTATCAATGCATGGATATTGCGTGCATGTGCGGATATTTTAATGTAAGGTTTCGCTGAGTCCAATCTACCAACAATTCGATTTAAGGGTAACACTGCGCCCAACGGTGCATGCCAACTTCCCGGTGGAAAGATGTTGGGGAAGGCCCAAAGAAAGGAGTATCGTCTATTGTCGGATGAAGAGCGAGAACGACTCCACGCCGCCTTCTGGACGATCAAGAAGAACGGAGAATACGACGCTTTAGCCCGTATCCATCGCAAAGCTGATACTAATGGAGGAGCTCACTCCGGACCTGCTTTCTTGCCCTGGTGATTTTTGTAGTGATTTTCTTTAAAGAAGAGTTTTAATTTGAAGGCACAGAGAGTACGTCAAACGGATAGAATTTGCCTTGCGTCAAGTCGACCCCACACTTCATCTTCCTTACATTGATTGGTAAGAATTCGTACTAAAAGTTACAGGTGTGCGAAAAGCCTGGGCCGTTTTACATTTAAATTTAACGCTACGCAAAGGTGTAAGTTTGTAATCAATTGCAATAGCATGATGCCACTGAGGAGTTTTAGTTCTGGAAACGTTAATATCAAGTTTTTGTTGAAATTTTGCTTTCTTATCTCGTACAGAATTTTTGAAAAATATCTTTACCATCCAAGACTTTTTGCTCACCCTGCGTAATTATGGTTTATTATTTTGAAATTGTCACAGGACTCTGGAAGATGCGCTCGAAAATCCCAAAGATACGGTTCTCTTCTCCGAGTATTTGCTGGGAGAGTCGGATCCGAATTCGTTCATCAAAAATGGTCCGTTCGTTAACTGGCCAACGCTCGAAGGCCATCAAGGAATCAACCGATCGATCGGACCGCTCCAATTCACAAGACCGATGACAAAGGCGCAGGTTGATTGGTGGCTGTCGCAAAGTGCCGTCGAGAATGTGCTTGCTTTCACTGCCAATAGACCGGTGCGAATCGATTTATTTATTTCGAATTTCCAAACTTTAAAATCTAGACCTGTCGAATCCAACTTCAATATAACTATCCTGAATATACGCACGGAAATGGACACACGTTCGTCGGAGGGGATATGTTTGATATTCCGACAGCCGCCAACGATCCATCCTTCTTCATGCACCACTGCTTCGTTGATGCTCTTTTCGAGGAGTGGAGACAACGACAACAATCACGATCTGATCGAGAGTTTGCCTATCCACAAGACGATATGGCCTGTTCAACACCTCAACATTTCGGAGCAGCGAATATGTACCCGTTCGTCCCCTTGAAAAACATCGACGGACTTTCCAACAAATTTACGGACAATCTCTTCACCTACGCTCCCAGACCGACATGCTCCCAAGGCAATGCGAATGGTTGTGGATCGAAATTCCTCTTCTGCGATATGTCCCACGGTCAGCCACGGTGCTCTGCGAAGATCAAGCCAGGCGCTCGATGCCCACAATACCGAAATGGAGAAAACCCATGTTATGCGGGGGCTTGCCAAGGAGGCGTTTGCGTTCTCAACGCGAATCCTCCTCCACCGGTCACCGTGCCAACTGTGACCACTGCACCCGTTGTGCCAATGAATCCTGTGGTCAGTTATATATTTAGTTTGGGAAATTCATTCGAACTCGATTCATATAGGAGACATGTTTCAACGAAAACGCATGCTGCGCTTCATGGGCATCTCAAGGACAATGCCAGCGGAATCCCGAATACATGCAGCAGTGGTGTAAGGCGAGTTGTGGTAAGTATCTCTTTAGACCTTTAGATAATAATTCGAGGGGCAAAGCAGAAAATGAGTAAAAACGAGAGGGATAGCCTAGCATGGTGAAACATTTCTGAGAAGCTAATGATACTTTCCAATAAATTATGGATTTACAGGTGTCTGCAAGCCGCGATACAAATTGGCCGATGGTGATAAAATAAAAAGTTGAAAAGTCGAGAATAAAAATTTACTTAGATTGTACCGACAGACATCAGGAATGTCCAAATTGGTCGAAGAGGGGAGAGTGCCAGAAGAACAAATTGTGGATGGAAGTGAGTTATCAATTCTTTGTAAAATATACGGGGTTATACAATATCAGTTTTTTTTCAAATCTTTTGACAATCTGGATTTGTCGCGACGACGCGACGTGTTATACGGTAAATTTGATGTTGAAGTATTTTGACATAAGTACTCCATTACAACGTGTCGCGACAAATCCAAGTTGCCAATCTTTTCTAAAGGACGAAGAGGAATAAAACTACTCATTGCAAGCCTCGTAGAAATTACGAAGATCAGACCAATGAAATTCTTTGAGGTCATTGGCTAATTTTCAGGAGAACTGCAGGAAGAGTTGTTCGAAATGTGGCAAGACACGAGCTCAGGAATGCTCTCCGTCAGCTCAGGCAACAACCACAGTGGCTCCCAATCCTTGTGCCAATTCGGTGGGATGCTACAATGAAAATGTATCTTTGAAACTCTTTATGTTTGAAGAAAAGTTTCGAATTTAGATTTGCTGTAGCTACTGGTCTCTACTTGGAGAGTGCAGGTACTGATAAAACAATTAGTTCTTTTTTAATATAATTTAGCAGATAAATTTACAGAAACAATCAATTTTGGATGGCATGCAATTGCAGAGTTTCCTGTGGTTCGGAATATTGTCAATTCATTCCATTTCTGAAATTTTAGGACACTGTTATCCACAAGATTACAGTTACGGACCGTGCATAGACTACCATCAGGTACCATATTTATTAGAAACAAAATTGACCCATTGGCTTCGATTTAACCCCGAGTTTTTACACAATAATAAATATGATTGCAGAAATGTGCCGGTTGGGCTAAAATTGGCGAATGCAACGTAAATTTTCTCTTTTTATTCGGGATGAGAATTTAATTTTAAGAAAAATCCTTGGATGAGTGAGAACTGCAGAGCGAGCTGCAATACTTGCTTGAATCAATTCCAACTACGAAGCTTGTGTCAAGGACGATCAGGTAAAATATTTTCATGTCTTGTGTGTGTAAAGTTTTAAATCCAGGCACGAAAGCTCCGAAAGCAAATGAAGTTCACCAGGCGAGAGGCGGCGGAGGTGGAAATCGATCACCATCTCGGAACTGGGGTCGACAAGGCTTCGGACAAGGGTTTGGCGACAATTGGGGTGGCGGAAACTCATTTGGAGGATGGGGCCTTGGTTGGGGAAAATAGAATTAATTCTAGTTGAAATTGTTATTTTACTATTTGACATATATTGCCGTGCCACGACTTTCACAATCAAATAGTTTAAATTAAAATAAAATAATTTACTAATAATCATTCGATCACCGAAGAAAATATGTGGAAACAAGCGAATTTTTGGTATGCGTTTTCAAGATATCTGTGTCACAACCGTATTACATAAAACGATTATATATGAATGTTGCCTATCCCGAAGAATGAAAAAAAACAATATGTTCTCAGAGAAAATGTGACTAGATTATAAAATGAAAGAAGAATAGAAATGTGTTCATCAAGTTGTGTAAGTCACTAACACTATTGTTGCATCAGAAGGAGAAGATATGACTTATTGGACTTTCATCAATGATTGTCGTGAAGGATGATGTTCGGAATTTCAATTTCGATTCGGTTTCGTAAAGCTAATCACCTGTTCGCAGATCCGACCGTGAAGCGGCCGGAGCAGTGGACAGAAATGATGCATGGTATTGCTGGAGTATGAACGATGGAAATGACCTCGGATGATGGCGACATACCCAAATTTTTAGTTTCCAAGATGAACGCGCACTCCGGTAAATTCAATCTTTTTTCGGCGAATCTCCGAAAATGATGGAGAATCGTTGGCCACAATTGGAGCCACAAATGCCGAGAAACGTGTCAATTCTATATTTTAATCAAAACCCCGAACATTCTCCAATTATTAGTTCATCATGAGCTTTCCTATGACTAAGCAAAGAAGAGTTTCAGAATCGAGCACAGATATTTTTCGAATGAAGTTGTATTTCGATTAGAGCTCGAAGTACTGAGCATTCTGTTCTCAACCTCACGAGCTCATCGACCAACGCTTCTCTGGCTGCTTCTTCCAGCTCACATCTTTAAATGGCATTTTCCTTATCTAATTTTCTAAAATTCACTGACTTTTCTTTCCACTCGTCGATTTCGCGTTCGATGGCGCTTTTGTTCTGTTGACTTCTAGGTCGATTCAGACTTTTCCAGTCCTCATCAGCCATCTCCAATTTCCACAGACATCTTGCGATGTTGCGTCGTTCTTCCATCAGTTCTTCCCTGAATTGAGTAAGTCTATTCATCGCATTATCATCTGATGAATCGGTTGAAGTTTCGAAATGTTTTTTTTCGATGAAACTCAGTTGGGAATACCATTATTAACCTGAGAGACCTGAGTTGTGTATGTGATTATTTTTGGAAGTTTCGAAATCGACTTTTTCCGTTATTAAGTAGCGGAGATGCCATTAACCTGAGTTGTGATTTCGTGGCCATGAGCTGTTTTTCCTCGAACATTTCCCTGCATGGCCTCGTGCCGCCGTCTGCGGCTTTGATTGGAGGAACCGGTTCGCTGGATGCCTGCAGGGGAAACAAAATGATTGAATGCAAGGAGGAGAATTGTAAGTCAATTATGTACAATGGCAGAGGCAGAAGCAGAATTGCAGAATCGACCTGGCGGCCCTAGGCCTGGGCCCTTGATTGATTAGTGTAATCACTCCCGAGAATAGCAGCCACCTCTGCGTCTCTACCTTCCCAAAAAGGTCCACAACGCCTAACTTGGTTCGTCTCTCTCTCTCTCTAACTTCCGCACATTAGGACAATCACCTCGACTTATGCAGTGTTTGATCAAAGTGTAATCAGTTGTCGCATTTCTCGAATAATAGAACGGCCGTAATCAGTCGGGAAAAAGTGCGCGCAAAACCAGAACTTCTAGCATATTTATGATTTACGTCTATAATAAGAAACGTGAATATAGTGTGACCAATAGAGAGTTGACGCCTATCACTAACTTATGCTAGGCAACACAATGTGGCTAGGGTGACTTATGATACCTTGAATCGTCGTTTAAGTGCGGTGATGGCCGTTTGAACACCCCACAGCTGATCTTCAAGGTGCTTTGTCTCATGGCCAGATTCGCGTCGTATGGTTATCTAAACATACACACTGAGTAATCGGTAGCAGGAGAGGCTTGGCATAGTATTAAAATCAAGCTATAACCTTGCCGATTTAATTAGTCAGTTAGAGATGGTATCGCACCCTGATTGGTATGCAACGGTATTCAGCAGGAATTCTTTCACCTTCTTTGTTACCTTCCCGCCTACAGCCATCTGGTAGAGGAAGTTAGATGGGCAAAAAGCGTGGAAAGAAGGTAGCGTCACTTCTCTGCCAGATACTCGCCAATTTCATCATCTATCATTACTCTTCAATGGGTCAAATCGAATTCGAATCTTGCTAAGTGAGAGAGAAGGAAATCCTTCTTTTGAAAGGACGCAATTCGATTGATCCCAATCCGCGCGTTTGGATTTCAAATCGCCACTCTCAGATCTATTTGGAACTTTCTGTCTCAACAATTTTGTCCCGATTGGTTTTGGTTATTTTCCGCTCTTTCTCGAAGAATACCAATAGTCCTTTCCAAAACAAACCTGGTCATCTTTTACTCTCCGAAATTTTCTAGCTATTTTCCAAGGGGTATAGTTCTTTGGCAGATATTCGATTTAAACGAGAGATAAAGAAAATTTGCCAAAATCGAACGACGTGTTTCTCCAGGAATATTTGTACCTTGATAGAACCACGCCCCCTGTCGATCGACAATATTGTTTGGGGCATAAACTTACTTGTTGATGCAGGACATTCAGCAGCGCCTGTTGTTTTTTCAACTCCTCCTCAATCATCGGCCCGTCGTCGCACTTCCAATCTTCAATTTGACTAGCCGGTTTCGGCCGCACGTACCTAGAATATTGCGATGTTTTTGTCCTATGCAAACCTTTGCAATTTTCATCAATCCTTTCTCAATTTCGATGCATTTATTTTCCAATTTTCGGTAGGCATTTTTTCAAAATGGTTTCTCAAAATAGCTTAAATGTTGGTCACTAGGTTCGAGAACAGAGTGTGGAGGCTTTTTTCCTCGAAGTTCAAAATGACTGAGACTGGGATTAGTGGAAATACGAAATGCGAAGTCTCGACTCTGGAGGTGAAAAAGCATCGATGGTCATTTGTGCAAGCCAAGTCATAGATAATAGAGGAAGTCTGAACGAGACGAGTAGCCAATGAAGTAGCCGTTTTTTTTCCTACTTTATAAGGGAACAGAGGCGATTATTTCTTGCAGGAATGGTGTGTAGAGGCAGAGAGTCGTTTTGTTCCAGGCAATTAAATCGACGAGAGAGACTGGGTCGAATCTGCAGAATCTTTGCAGCGGGGGTGTCTTCTGGTGTATTTATACACGGTTCACCCCCCTGACTCACTAGGGATTTCGCGTCTTGTATATTTTTATCCCCTCGTCTTCATAAGCGACATTGTCTTTTTATGCTAAACACTCGCTAGCGAAATTCGAACAAAAGTAGGGAGAAATCGAGAAGGGAACGGAGGCGGGCTTGGCTTGGCTTGGCTGGGCTGGGCTGGCGATGGTTTTGTCGCCGCAATAGGAGCGGGCTGCTGCTGCTGCGCGAAAAACCAGCAAACGGGGGCACAGGCGCAGATTCCTTCGCCCTTTGCGCGCGCGCGCGCTCTCTCTCCTTCTGTCCCCTGCCCCTTCCAATCTCTCTCACTCAATTTCACCCCATCTTCCATCCATCCGCATGCGTCTCATTTCGCCACAAGCAATCCAATGGTTTCGCCTCCTTCAAGCATCTCATTTGTAAATTTGAAGATACCTATTGACGTTCTGGTTGTGTAAGCGAGAGAGATATCCGTTTCAGTGGCGCTTTCTTTTTCTTTTAGACTTTTTCTTGACTTTGATCCGTTGCTTTTTCTAGCAGACATGAAGTTAATTTTCGATTCCCGAAGAACGTGGTAAACTTTTTTCCCGATTTAAAACACTTAAAAATCCATTTACTCCATATTTTCTGTCGAGATTCGATTACATCTTCTTGTTGTTTTCCTGAAGATCTCCTGATTCCTCTCTCCCTCAATATTTATCAATGTCAACGTATACCTCCGTAGAAATTCAATTATCTCTTGGGTTTTCGCACTTCGAAGAAATCTCTCTAGCACACACCCTTTTTGTCGTTCTAATGTTTCGTGTTTTTCAGCAGGTGAGGGACATCGTTAGGTGATTCTTTCGGCGGTTGTTGCATAGTCCTGTATGCCTAAGGTCGAACAATACGCATAGAGGAAGAGACGCATAGAGGGAAAAAGTAGCAGAAACAGAGGCCTGTGAAGACACAGACGGAAGCTGCCCAAGCCTTGCAGCCTTGAAGAGTGTGACAAATCTCAGGCGCCACTTATTCCAATTCGTCTTCTCTACTGTTGTGTTTTCATTGATTCACCGCAGCTGGCTTGAAAACTACTTTAATTAGCAGGTACTTCAATCCGAATAGCCATTTTTTGCAGATATTTTTTGCAAGGAAACTAATAATACCTTTTTGTAGAAAGATGTTCCTGAATAGGAGCCAGATTTTATCGATATTTATTGCTCAACTATGCTTTCCATTGACCTATGCGAAACCTAAAAAGGTCGAAGGATGTCCGAATCTGGGCGATCTCGAATCACAAAACGAAGTTTCCGCAGCTCAACTCAACAGCTTAATTCTATGCTTCTGCGAGGTAATATTCTTTTATCGATTTTTAAAGACGTATGAAATCAAGGAACTCGAAAATTCCGAAGCAGAAGTATCGTTTTTGTATGGATCGAACGTGACGCATCTCGAAAAGGCGGGGGACGCGATCAAGAAGGCAAATCTCAAGTTAACTAAGGTAGGCAAAGGTTACAGTCGATTGATTCTAAATGGCATTACCACCACATAATTTTTTTCTTTTGCATTTGTACAGGTATTTTTGTGCGAATGAGTCATCCCCAATAACAATGGAAGAATTTTTGATTTCTTATGAAGAAGTTACCAAAGTGAAAAATCAAAATACCTATGGGTAGGTCTGGATATAGTGATGCTAGCTAAAATGAAAATAAATAGGATTGTCATCCTGATAGACTTTTGTCTCATCAATGAATTCGTTTAGATCAATATGCAACATATGGAATTCCCCGCTACAGGGATGCCGGACTTTGTCAAATTCGCCCCGAATTTGCGTGATTTGAACATCCGAGAGTGCGCTAACCAGGAAGAGGTCAAAATTTCACCCACGACATTCGACGGTTTGGAAGGATCTCTCAAAAATCTTTCCATCTACAGCTGCAACATTCCGGTGAGTTTTTGGAAGCTCGATTTTTATCGAAAGTTTGGTTTAGATCATCCCACCGAGCATTTCGAAGTTGGTCAATCTCGAGCAACTTGACCTGGGAAAGAACAAGATTGAGAAGATCCCCAAAGAACCAATTGAGACTTTGCAAAAGGCAATCGATTTTCATCTTTAGCTGTTCACAGTCAACAATTTAGCTGAAATACTTGGATCTGTCCGGAAACTTTATCAGCAAGGCCGACGATGATTCTTTGGGATCTCTGAAAAACCTTGAAACTCTGGTGATTGGCGAGCACAATTATTTCAATGAAACCTTGGAGGCTGAAATCGGAAAGTTGAAGGGTCTCAAGGTGTGATCGTTTTATTAACTGTTGCTATGAACTCGGATTCCAACTTATTTGGCCTCCTTTGTCGGAAAAGTATCTGGACAAATCTGTTCCCCATAAACTTTTCCGCACGAGATTTCTAGACTTTGGACATGTCCCGATGTGACGGCATTTTCGAGCCGCCGATGTCTTTGTTCAATGAAATTCCACAGTTGGAAGTGCTGAAGCTTAGCGGATGCAGCATTGGAGGCCTAGAGCCTGGAGCGTTCGCCGTGTTGAAGAATCTCGAACAGGTATTTCTCGACTCGATCTATTTATAGACCAGAGAAAATCGATAAATGTGACAAGTGATAAGATGATGAATGATCGTTCCAAATGTGACTGATAGGGAAATTATAAGGAATGCGATATTGATAATCGCTTATAATCCTCTTTGACAGCTGGATCTGCGGGTCAACCTCATCGAGAACGTGTCCGCGTTCTCCTTCGACGGACTCGAGAAACTGAAAAAGCTGTCCATCGCTGGAAACTACATTCAGTAAGCAACTCCTTTCTAATTCCTAGGCTGACTATGAGCTTTTTCTTCTAAATTTCATCGTTGATCACTTTTAAAGTTTATAAAGAATTCTAGAATAGAATAGGAGATTTTTTTTGAAGAGTTCACTCTGCTCATCGTTAATTAATTTGTGAAATTCATCCATAATTTCATCATCAAGTTCTCTATTTATAGACTTTAGACTAGAATATATTTGGCGTTAGAAGAACGATTAGCTAATTGAATTGAAGTTTTCGAAATTCTTACTATTTCTTGACTTACCCTATCATTTATCTTATAAAAAGTAGCATATTGCCAAAATTCAGTTTCGATGAACTTGACAAAAAGATGACCGATGAACTAGGTGAATTACTCAAAAGCCTATTCTTTCAGCTATTTTCCAACTTTTTCTATTACAAATTCACCTTTTGACAGTAGAAGAATAGGAAAATAGCCGCAATTTATGTGCGCGCGAATGATACTTGAAAAAGTTTAACAGGAAACTAGAAAAATGACAGGGGGCAATATAATAAAAACAACTTAAAATGACTCAATGACTCGATGGTAATCTAATTGTAGTGAAATAAATGATGGACTTTGGGAAGGGCTGAAGTCCGTCGAGGAATTGGACATCGGATGGAATGAAATCAAGCAAGTCCCAGGTAAGATCTTTTTTTTTTTTTTTTAAATATATAGAAACTCGGAAAAACGCAATTTTTTAACAAAGTGATATGAAAAAGCTAAGATTATGAAATAACCTTGAGAAGAATTTGTTGTTTTGTCTTGATGTGTAAAGATATGGTTACTTTCGAGTTACAGAAAACGACTATTTTAGCTATGATATTTTAGAGGGTGCCTTCAAATCGATCGGATCTACGCTCAAAACTCTCAACCTCAGACATAACCCAGTGGTTTCCGTAAGTATCAATTTTTTAATAGATTTTTTGCAGGGATTCTATTTCCACTTCAAAGTCAAAGGATGTTTTTAGATGAACAATACTGGCGCTGGGAATTTGGCCACTCTGACTTTGAGCGAATGCGGATTAACTTCGCTAAACTCCGACTTATTCAAGGAATATAAAAAACTCGAAGTCAGTTTTATTTCTGCATAGTTTTACAGTAAATAATTCGGGTATTCTGAAAATTTGAAAGTTGCGAATTTTTAATAAGAAAAAACTAAATAATCCTAGAGCCTTGAAGTTTCTCATTGCAATGTATCGAAAGTCGAGCCGAACGCTTTCGAGAATCAAAAGGATACATTGAAATCGTTGAAGATCATGAAGAATAAAATCACGAGCTTGCCGAATACGGTAAATCATAAGGAATTTTAATGGAAAGACAGAAGACATTTTAGGTTCTGAATGATTTGCCATTGTTGGAAGAATTGGACACCTCGGAGAATCCATTCCAATGTGATTCAGAACTGACTAATTGTAAGTTCATCAAAATATTTTAAAAGAAATTCGAAAATCTAGTTATCTCCGCTGTTGAACAGCGACACAAAACCGCTGCCAATGAAAAGAAAGAATTCCTATTCTCGAATGCCAACGCTACGATCTGTGATAGACCCTATAAATTGCATGGAAAACTTCTTATGGAGCTTGATACCTCGACTTTGGAGGTCGGTAATTTGATTGAAATTTTGATGAACATTGGGATTTAAAAATGTTTGGATATCGAGTCTCAAATTTATCTGAAATGTCCCTAAATTTTATTGAGTTCAATTTTTCTATAGGAATATGATCCCGATTCTGATACTACCACTGTACCACCAACTACCGATAAGCCGCCTCCAGAGATTGAATCTGGAACCACTACGCCATTCAAAATTCCCGATCTCAACATTGGCGCAAATACGAATGATTCGCTGTTCAAGGAGGAACCAAAGAGGAAAGTATACGATCTCAATGGAACCGATGATACGAGTCTGGACGGGGGGCAATGTGAGAGGCAAATTTTCGAATTCCCAGAAAATCCTATTTTCAGCACCTTACGTTATACCCATCACAATTGGAGTTATTGCGCTTGTATCGCTCATTGTTATTGCTGCAGTTGTATTGTTTATCTTGGTAAGATTAAATTTTGCCGAAAGATTTGGTTTTTTTTAATTTAGAAGCGTAAACGCGGTGTGGAGGATTCAGAAGCGGGACATGGAAAGCCGGGTCATCCACAAGGCAACGGAAAATCTCGAAAAAATATCAAAGTTGACGATGGTATGGTCGAAATCGAACTGAATAATCACCACAATCAACGACATAATAATCGGCATCCGCATCCTAACTTCCGATAAAATTCACTGAGCTTCTCTAATTTTCAACATCTTATATAGAAAACGGTTATCTCTTGACTATCGCTAATCTTTAGCCTTATATCTGTATTTTCAAAAGTGTCCAAATCAAATTCAATTATTCAGTTACGAGATTCTATCGTATCTCAGTAAGTTACGAATTTCGCATAGTGCCATATTGTTTTGTTGAAAAATTTTTAAATTCCAATTGGGATTCTTTTGGAAGTAGCGCAATTTTTATCTTCTCCAAGTTTTTTTTATCATAAAAGTTGCGCTGCGCAATTTAAAACTTGACAGTTTTCAAAAAGCTGACCCCTTGCTCAATGTGTTGTACCTACATGTAGAAATTGTAATAACGAATGAATAATAAATGCATCGAATTTTAGAATTCACATTTTAAATTGCAAGAAAAGAAAAACTAACGGTACGATCCTCATCCCATCGAATAGATAGTTATTCTGATCAGCAGGAATATCACGATTCTCACAAAATGAGGCAGGGGCAGCGTTGACCAGCAAATAGCAGACTAGCTTCCTGGACATTTCCAGAACGGTTTGAAGTAGAAGACCCAGTGCGTGGACGCTCATTTTATTGGAGGATTCCTAGATAAGGTTCAATGAGAATATAATTGGGAAACTATATTTGTACCTTATCAATGATATGTTGAGCATGAATTATGGTGTACCCAAGCAGAAAGTAGTCCTCTTTCGGAAGCGCTTTCAACTTCTCCTTCATAAGATTGACTACTTCGCATCTGAACTCGTAAATTTTGATTGAATGGAAATTTTTGGAAAAGAACCTGCATGGATGCTTCCAATCACAATGACAAGCATCGACTATGGATTCAAATTCACCCGTAAGCAGGCAACGCGGCAATTGCCGAAGAAACCTGTAAAAGAGAAATTTTATTCTGGAAAAGTGAAATTCTGAAGATTCTTTTCTAGGTTCGGAATTAGAATTCCTTTCGATTCTATATATTGCAAAAAAAAACTCGGTAGAAATACCGTTTGATAAGACCAGCAGGCTCATGACCATCGAAGAAATGTAGCGATTGACCCTCGTTCGCTCGTTTCTCTAACTCATCCAATCGAGATTTCGGGGACGAAACTCGATAGATTCCTTCCAAATCAAGCGCTGAAAAGCATACAATATTTGGAAGAAAATGAGAACTTGATCATACAGTTAGATTCAATGAAATCTATCGAAGTTCGGAAGAACGCTGGTATGGGGATTCCATCCAGCGATGGATCGGCTTGGACCGCTTCTCTCGGTATCAGACCAAATACCCGCTCACAAAAGGGAGTTCTCTATAAATTCTCATTGTTTGAAAAAAAAACATTGTCGAGTTTTCCTACCTCGATCTCGGAATCGTTCCCTTCCGCATCGGATTTCTCTTGACTCTCCAACTTTTTCCATTTTCCGAGGATTTTCTTGGTGGATTTTCGAGATACTCTGGGAATTTGAGGCGATAATTGGAAAATTATCAGACTTACAATTTGATTCCCTTGGATTTCTTCTTCTCGCCACACGATGGCTCATCGAGCATCGTCGTTCCTCCGTGATTCCGATCGACGGACACGGAAAAGAACGGAATGGAGGGAATCGCTACGGATGGAATAGTAGCAAATTTCCTGAAGCGAAATTTGTTATTTTAAAAATCGCGTAATGTCACGAATTTAAAAATAGTTTGTGAGTAAGAAGAGACTTTCTCGGGCTTCTCTTAAGAGGCATTCTTTGTAAGAATCAGACAAAACTATGGGTATCTAGGCACAGGTA